>CM055439.1:1746547-1862117 GCA_029228465.1 Salix viminalis | reverse complement strand
AAAAAACAATGCACATATAAGGTCAAAATAAATTATTATCGGACAAATCTACATAAAAATTAAGTCTAAAGCAAAATTAGATTTTTTAATAGGCCAATTTGATTTAATCATAGGCCAAATTAAAAATTAATTATGTTTAAGAATTAATTTGGGGTCCAATTGAAGGATTTAATTAAGTTCAAGAGCTTCATTTTACTTTAAACGGGTCAAAATAATTTTATTAGGGGTTAATTGGTGAAAACTTAAGTTTTGGAGTCTAATTTGAGTTTAAATAAGAAGATTAAAAATTTTGGAGACCAAATTCATTTTTTTTCCAAGTCAATTGGTTTCAATTAGGACATAATTGAAAAAAATATAAAGTTTCAAGGTCAATCAGGGTCAAAATTGAAGAAATTTGCATCCAATGACTATTTTATAAAAGGTGTCAAAGTATAGGGATTCAATTGGCGAAAATCAAAGGAGAAATTGAAAGAAAATCAAAGTTTAACGATCAATTAAAAGTCAAATTGCATAAATATAAGACTAAGGACCAAAGTATAAAACACGTAATTTTGAGGTTTTCATTGAAGATTGTCAAGGAAAAATTCAAAAACAATTGAAAGTTTTCGGTCAATATAAGGTGTAATTAAAACAATTCAACATTGAAGTACAAAATGACATTTTTTTGGAGAGGAAAACAAGAAGAAAAAAAAAGAGACTAGACGATGCGTCATCTGGTCTACTTAGGTAAGCAGACGACGTGTGACTATTGTTCATTGTCTTCTTTCGTATCCATCCAAAAAGACAACTCAAGGGCTATTTACTTTATAGGTGCATTTCATGCCTCTATTTTTCATCAAATTTGACAAATCATATTTCAAAATGATGAACTGATATTTTCTTACACTATCGTATAGTTAGTGCCAGCTAATTGACAATATAGTCATCTCGGCATTGCTCTAAAGATGATGACTCAGACTGCCCTAAGTTGTCAAATGTGACAATCTAGGTTATCTACTTTTGACCAACATGCTTTTTAATTTTATAAATGGCTTAAATGTTTTTTCAATAAAGATCATATTGCCCTCTTCCACCACCTATAAATAGAGGTCCATCCTATGCTCATGATATCAAGAAATGTGAAGCCAAAGTTGGGAAAAAAATCATTTAAAACCTAGATTTCCCCCTAACTTCGGTAGCCACTTCAACCCCTCTTTTACACCACCTCCGGTGACATGAACAACTCCTTCAACCATCTAACTTATTCCTTACAACAACGACAACAATTCTGGTCACCACTCACCTCTAGAAAGGCAAGGTAACCACTTCATTTTGCCAACCAAAATCATCATCTCAAGGTAGTTTTGCATGCAATGACCCCTAATTTTATTATACTTGATGAGCTTGGGTTGGGTCCATCCCAAATATTTTGGGCCGAACCTGACCTGACCCAACACAATGTAATATTATATTATATAATAATAAAATAATATTATTTAACAAAAAAAAATGTTTTATTTTCTTGTATATGATTAAATTCTAAAAAACAATTCTAAGCATATTTTGAGAAAAACAAAAAATTATATTTTTTGTCATGTTTCAAAATGAAAAATAGGATATTGTAATCAATTTATGATTATCCGTTAGAGTTCGGCTAAAATATTAAAAATCTTTCACCAATCATTTTGTTCATTTTATTTGTTAGAATTTCACTGTAGACTTTAATATTTAGGGTGTAAAACTATATTGTAAAGTACACCTTTGAATATTAAAAGTATAACAAGTGTAGTGGTTAAATTCAGACCTTATAATGATTAAGTTTTTGATCCAATGAGGTAAAAACTCTCTCACGAAGATAAATCTACTTTGAATCTTAGAAAACACTAACAAATAGAAATATGACATAGAAAAACAATTAAATAACAATGCAACTTATCTTCGATATGGTGCACTATGGATGATGCGTTATCCCCTTGCACAACAAGTCTTTTTACCAAGACTCTCACAAACCATTAAGTTTTCTAGTGATCTAATATTAGGTGACGAATCCTAAAAATTATAATCATAATTTTCTGATTATGAAAAAACATTCTTTCCATGAACTCTCGCTTCCTGGTAAGGACGCGGGAAAACATCATCGCTATATCTATAATATTTTTGGATTAAATTTCTATACTTTTAAAATATTAAGTATTAGGATTAATATCTCTTCTATTTTACTATCTTTGTTTTTATTGTAGACAATAACAAGACATTATCTAAAACTACAATGATGACTTGTCTCGTATCCAAACCAAAATATAATCATATTCAACACATAAAAGCTAGCCTCATGATACTTCAAATTAAAATTTAAAATCAATTACCTCGAAAAAAAAAAACAATTCAATAAATTATTTTATGACGATATAAGGGGCAAAATAAGTAACATTGTCAATCATCATGGTCTTCGAAGACCTTCAACTCCACCAAGTCCTCCACATGAATAGAGGAGATGAAGACAATAACCATTCTAATAACTCAATACTCCAGGTGATCTTTCTCTTTAACACACACACACACACACACATATTTTATGGAAATCAAATCTTTCATATTTCTCCACTATTTCTGATCTCATTTTTAGTGTTTTTCTTCTATTTTTGTACTTTGATTTTTCTCGCAAATCTAGAGATTAGGTTCATCTTGTGTGAATTACATAATTCGAGATACGAAGGAAAGCATGGTGGAAAACAACTCTCATATCATATATTACTGTCAAACAAGAAAAGCCCTTTCACATTTGATTTACATACAATACTTTCAATACACATGCATGGCTCAAAAGATAACTACTAGATCACTAAACATGCACTTAGAACAGCTAAAAAGACATTGACACATGAGCAACTGCTGCATCTCCACTAATTAACAATCTCAGCATAGCATTACTGTCAAGATATACAGAGGAAACCTTGCACAGTTCCAAGGATCATTTCTCTCGTTTACAGCCATAATTCCATAGAAACAGAGCACATTAATTGTCAATTGCATCCACACAAGGAGTGAAAAAGAAAATGTCATCAAGCCGGTCATTACTAGGGGAGTTGCCGCCATAAACGAATAGCCCCTGGTTGCCATCTAGGCAACCGCCAGCGAAAGCACACCAGCCGCGAGGCCCCGGATGATCATCGGAACCCAGCCCATCATTCAGCCTCTTCCAGATTAGAGTCTCAGTGTCCAATGCATATGCCTCACTTGCAAATTTTCCGGCACCAAGGTGGCCCAAGTCACTAGGATCTACTTCTCCACCGGATATGATTATGTATTTCCCAATCCTGACAATAGAGAACACACTTCGAGCAGATGGTTTTTCCCCAATCGTGTCGACTTGAGTCCAGGTTCCCTGGATCGGATCAAAGCAATGCACATCATCCGTTTCCTCCCCGGAAAAACCATAAACAACCCATATTTTTCCCTGCACCACAGCAAGCCCGGACCCTCCTCTGCCCTTGCAATTTTCACCTGGTGTGGGATACTTGACCCACTTCTGTTCAATCACATCATACTGCCACAGATCATTAAGCCGGCCAGCAACACCACAGCCTCCGAAGATGTACACGTTTCTGTCATCAGATGCGGTTGAATGGTAGCTCCGGTGAGGGGGGCCCAGCGTCACCACTGGATAGCAGAGTCCACTGATTAGTAGAGGTGTCAAAAGAATAGAGCTCATTGAGCTCCCTGTGTGTGGCGTCCCTGCCACCAAACATATAGATGGTTTTGCCAACGGTGGCCATTGTGACTCCAACACGTGGTGGTGGGATATCTCCGGTTCCATCAGCCACGGACCATGTTAGAGTCTGGACATTAAAGACATGGAGGTGGTTGTCAACAGGGACTCGAGGTACAAACTCACCGCCAAAAGCATAGGCCTCGTGTCCTACTAGGGTTATGGCATGTGAACTCCTGGCTCCAATCCCAGTTCCTTTCTGGCTAAGCTGATACACAATTTTCAACAAAATCCAATTATATTAGTGATGATGATAGCTTGAGATTCATCGGATTTCCTCGTTTTGTTCTACCCACTTACAGCTATAATCAGAGTCGGTCACACAATCACAACTACAGCAGATTCAACCCTGCATTAGATAGGATCGAATTACCATTACCTAGTTCTACACTTTTGAAATAAATACTGCCGCAGATGCTTAACCCAGCGCGAAGATAACTCTTACAGTTGACACAAAAATCACCATTATCAAAAAAGATGACAGAGATATATAATAAAAGAGTAATATTTGTTAATCAATCAAGGGGTTGGAGAAGAAACAAGAGAAAAATTCACCACATATCATAGTTAATGAAACAGACTAATTTCATTCAAATCAATCGGGACCAAGAAATTTACACATCAAAGCTACAACCACAGAAATTCTCTTGATTGATTCGTTTGAAACTTTGAAAAGCAATTACAAGAGAAGTAAAAGAGAACTGATTACCTTGATCCATTTGCCTTGCACCGCCGCCATTGTACGTGTCAGAAGAATCTCTCGGTGTCTTTTGATGGGCAAATCACCTTCAATTTATAGAAGCTAACAACAATGTTCGATCTTCTAGGTAACAGCTACATATATGCACTTAGCTTTCCTCTGTATTTACGAAACTGTGTCTCTTGGATTGGATTGGATATTCCGGCATCCACGAGGGTAATGACGAATCCCCATTACATATATTTCTGATACAATATTAAATTACAAGATTCGTTTTCAGTGGCATGGGGCGTGCCTATCTGCAGCCCATGGGAGCAAAAGACAAAACTAATTAAAGAAATTCAAACCAGACATGACCAGCCCTGGTATTTCATTGCCCTCAAGAATTTAAAATTGCTGTAGAGACATCTAGTGATTTTCTGGTGGAGGATTCTCTAGGATGATCTTACCGATAAAAAAACTATATTTATATTTTAGGTCGGTTTCTGATTATTTCCCTGATCAAAATTTATTTTTTAAATTATTTTAATATGTTAATATTGAAAATAATATTTCAAAAATACATTATCATGGTATATTTTCAAATAAAAAAATAATAGTTACCACAAGCTCACATACCTCTATAAATTCACTATTAATTTCTTTATAATTTTTTTTATTATAGATATAAAATATAATGTATAATTACCATTAAAACAACACTTTGCCTTAATATTTAATGAATATCATTATTTTTTTCAACTAAAAACAACAATGTATATGTCATTCCTTTCATTTAATTTCACTCAACGAAAGAAAATGATTTTATAATCAAGAAAGAGACAATCGTAATGAGATATATCAAGTACTATTTGGCGTTGTATTTCAAAAATATTTGTGAAAAAAATATAAATATAAATATAAATTTATTTTTATTTTTCATTTTAAATTAAAAAAATCTAGCGTTTTTAGATTATTTACATGTGCTGATATCAAAAATAATTTTTAAAAATAAAAGAAAAATCATTTTAATATATTTTTAAATTAAAAACATTTCAAAACAAGGTTAGCTGCGCTATCAAATGTCACTAAACTTAAAATATAAATAGTTGTTGTCATTGCAAATAAAATAAAGGAAGTAAATAAAACAAAGAAAAGGATGAAATAAAAAATGCAAGTTTTTTTTTGGGGGCAAGTGCGCATTCCAGCTCAAAAGTGTCCAACACTTCAAAAAAAAACATTTCTTATTTTTCTATCTTTTCTTGTGTTTTAATTTAAATATTTTAAATAAAATTATTTAAATGTAGTTTAAACAAGTATTCAATTATGCCATTATTTTAGAATGGTATTAGCTTCTTCCATGGTAATATTAGCAATTGATTTCTTAATAGGTATATATAAACCAAAAAATATGCCTAATTTTCAAAATTAGTATATATTTTGAGATTTTTTTAAAATATTTTTAATTTAATTTTACCTATAATAGTGTCTTATGTCTCTTATTACATTTGCGTTAAAATCATCAATTCATTATATATTATTTTGATTTATTGAAACCTGCTTTAATTAAGATTATGATAATATTGTTTTAAGAAATCAAAACTTTTGATAGAAAAGTGTTTTGTTAAAAAAACAAATCAATAAGCGAAACAAGGTTTGATTACAGAAAAAAATCAGAGAGTCTTGGCCTGTTTTATTGAGCACAAGATGTCAAGTTTGCTCATCATCTAGCAACAAGAGAAGGTTGACATGAAGAACTAATTAAAGAGTTTCACAGGCTGGAGCAATCCGTGGCTCTTTTTCTCAGAATCTTGGTGGAAATAGGTGTTGTTGAAGTACAGGTAGGCTGCTTTATCAGAAGCTGAGGCTGCAGGCACTGCAGAAAACCCAACATAGTCCATTTTGGCTTTCGTTTTGCAGATTTCGGCAACATATTTGAAGAGCTGGTGCTTTTTGTTGTATGGCTGGTTCACGTAGTCTTCAATCGGCATCCACTGCGAGAAAAATACAGTTGAGAGAAAAAGGAAAAAGAAACAGCACTCAGGTAGCACCAAGAAACCACTGATTGCACTTGAGGTCGTGGCGTAGCGGGGTAAGGGACATGTCTGTCAACCCCGCGGTGTCTTATCTGTCCCACTGGGGTTGGAGGGTGTTCAGTGGGATCCAAGAAATTAGCCGCGATGCGTGTAAGCTGACCCGGACACCCCGATTATATATATACTACTGATTAATCTAGAGGCATGACCTGATCCAGAGGATGATCAGTTTTCCACTACGAGAGTGAATAGTACCTGAGCTGCCTCGAGTTCCAAATCTTGCTTCTGGATGTCAAAAGAGCGTGGCCTTAGCATGCAGATGAAAAGTAGGTCTGATTTTCTAAAGAATGATTGGTGGCTTTGTCTGTGAGCGAACAGCAAAAAAGAAATCGTGAAGGAACAGAATTAGAGAGGTGTGGGGAAGAGATTATGCTGAGAAAGAATGGGAATTCTTCTGTCAAATGAAGCACAAGATGAGCTAGACTACTCATTCCAAAGCAGTCATCTCACCTGAAAGCCAAAACTTCCATAAATTCTGCGTCAATCTGAAACAGGATGAAAGCAGATGGCCTTAGATTTAGCATGGAAAATAAGAATCCAAGGATATTTCATCCTGTTGCACCCTTTTTGAAGTCTAGAAGTGTGCAGATTGATTACTTACTCCTGTCTCTTCCTTAACTTCTCGAATTGAAGCTGAAGGAATATCCTCGCCCTGTGGATGGAAAAATATTAAAAATTTACGGGAAGAACACTGTAAAAGACAACACTACAGCCTGCAGAGAAAGAAAATGGTTCGAAATCCTGCTCACCTCACCAACCACCCCAGTAGGTAGCTTCCATACACCTGTGCCTTTAAATCCTCCACTTCTCTCCTTAACTACAAGCACCTACTTATAAACAAAATATATAAATCAATTCCATCAAAACTTATTCAAACAGAAGCTGGAAAGATTAAAGATAATCATCAAATACCTCTCCATTTTTATTCAACACAAAAGCCCCAATCCCTACTCGATGAGACGCATTTTCTGGAAGAGTATCTGGAGTGTCAGGAATCCAATATACCAGCATCAGGTAGTCTGGTTCAGCATGGTGATACCTGAATCCTTCCTACACAGCTTATAAAATATTGTTAAAGGAATCATCTCACCTAAAAGTTTAAGCTGTGAGGTCCCAAGATATAATTTATATTATTCTCTAACGCACTCCCTCAAGGGAAAATCCTTTGGGCTTGAAACTTGCACAGACCTACCGTATCTTATGCTTGATTTCTATCAAATAGAATGGGGGTGGTGAGATTCGAATTCGTGACCGCTGGGTTAATAAGGTTTTGATACTATGTTAAGAAACTATCTCACCTAAAAACTTAAGCTGATAAGGGGTGAAGTCCCGAGATATTATTTATATTATTCTCTAACAAATATTACTTCAAAGTTTATGAACAAACACTAGTTGCTGCTGGAAAGATGAACTTAATTACCTGAACAATAGGTTCAACAAGACCAACAAGTCCAATAGGCAATTTGATCCAAACACCCTTCTTCCCCTTGAAAGGAGTGTCACGAAATGAGAATTATCATAAAGTCATGTGAGAGCAAATGGAAAACATTAAAGACTAATGAACACAAAAAAAGCATTACTTGTTGCCTCCATTTGACCATGGAAGCTCTGAGTAAAGGAATAAATTCTGCAGAGCCCATAGGTTCTTTCATTTCTATTACAATTCCTTCATACTTATCCTCAACTGCATTGAGTAATCCAACATGCTCGACTCTACTTTCAGCTTCAATTTGCTCCTTAAAAGACAACGAACTTGTTGAAGCTGAAATTTTCCTGGTCGACAAGGAAGCCTTGAAATGACTGCTACCTGTAAGAACGGAAAATCAGCTGCTAAACAGTACTTGAGTGGAAAAAAAAACTATAGAAGCTAATCAATCCTGTTCTTTATTCAGGCATCATGGAGGTTATATAAAACAAATCTATTAAATGTGAAGTAATCTGTTTCAAGTTCACAGAAAGTATGAAAAAGTAATTAAAACAAGTCCCAAAATTCCTAATTAAAACATATCTAACTCCTTATTGTGAAGAACAAGAGAAGGACAAGAAGAAGTGCCTGCATTCAACCCAGTTCACCATTAGCTTTTTTATACGTGTCTTGAAAAAGAAAATGGAATTTCTAGAGAGAGAGAGAGAAAAGACATTCTGGGAATTGATAAACTTTTCATTTCAATTCATTGAACAACAGAGTAGTAGTCATCGGACAGCCAGAGTTCAAATACCTTTCCAAAATCCATGGCAAGAAGATGAAGATAATAAAGCGGTACAAAGACGAGTCCTATTTGGAAGTAGAGAAACTGATGATGGAGAGTTCTTTCCCGGAAGAAGAAACACTAGTTTACGATGTCTGATTCTGATCATCTGCTTATTGCTAATGTTAAGCCAAATATTACACAGCAAATGCAGGTTCGAGCTGCTTTCAATGGCTTCCACCTTACTTCACGAAAGCGATCTGTATTTCTCTCAACTTTAAGGTTCCTTTTATTTATAAATGTGTGGTGCCTGAAAATTTCATGGGGTTGGAAGTCATCAACTGACCAGAATACTTCATAATTTTGACCTCGTATTCTGACACGGTTTCGCCGGGTAAAGTACGGCTAGTTTATTTTTTGTATTTTAAAAAAGTTTATTTTTAAAAAAATTAATCTTTTTTATATTATTTTAACGTACTTGTTTCAATATATTTTAATAGAATAAATTCAAAAAAAAAACACATTAACTACCGCACTTCTAAAACCTTTTAGCCTTGTTAGGTATTTCGTCTCAAAATTATTTTTAAAAAAGATTGAATTTTGATTTTGTTTTTTTATTTTAAATTAAAAAAAAATTAGTTTTTTTTAAAATTATTTTCATGTGTTATGTCAAAATAATTTTTATTAAATAAAAAATAATAATTTTGATATATTTTTGAATAAAAATCATTTTTAAAAAAAAATCTCAAGTGTTTAGAAGTATTGTTGGGATTATTTTTTAAATTGTTTTTTGTTTAAAAATACATCAAAATGATATTTTTATTTTTAAAAAATTATTTTTGATATTAGCGCATGCAAATGATCTAAGAGCATCAAAAAAATTTAATTTAAGGTTAAAAAAAATCAAAAATACTTTTGAAACGCAATACTAAATATTAACTACTTAAACCTATTTTCCAAAAAAAAAAAAAACATATTATATAAATACAATCTTGACTTTGCTTATACAAGTCTTGCTGGAGCTTTTTATGGTTCAGTCAATTTGTATTAAAGTCATACAAACTGCTTTTCCAGTTCATTTCCTTCCACCTTCCTCTCACTGCCCCTGTGGTGAAGGAAAGAGAGGGAAAACGCTGGATAAATAAAAATGGTTTTATGAGTGAAAAACGGCAACAACATTTTACATGACAAACTTGTTGACATCTCTTTCTATATATATATATATATATATATATATATATAAAAAGAGAGAGTTTGGTTTACAAATATAATTAGATCGTTTACCGCGTTGCACTTAGGCCTCAATTTATTTTCAATAAAAAAAAATATTTAAACATTGCTAATCTGATTTCTAATGGATATATTTAATTATAAACTCAAAATATGATGTATAAGTGTCAATATTTTTTTCTTCTAAATATTGATATGGTAATATATTTAGATCGACCCGAGTTAACCTTGTTAGAGAATGATATAAATCATATTATGCGGGTCTCACCTAACAGCTTAAACCCTAGCGGTCACGAGTTCGAATCTCACATCCCCTATTTTATTTGATAAAAATCAAGCACACGTTAGTGGACTCGTGCAAGTTTCAAACCCAAATGATTTTCACTTGAAGGAGTATGTTAGAGAATGATATAAATCATATTATAAGGTCTCACCTAACAGCTTAAACTTTTAGATGAGATGGTTCCTTAACAAACCTGTCAGATTTATAATTTAGGTCAAGAAACTATAGTAACTCTATAGAAATCAAATGAAAATAAATTATGAAGGTCAACATCCAATGTTAAGGAATAAAAATTGATAAAAAAAACTACTCAATTTAACTTAGATCATGAAATTGTAATAACTCTATAGAAAGAAATAAAAAAAAATTATAAAGCCTAATTTTCAACTAACTCAATATTGAAGGATGAAATCATGAAAAACTCAATTCAACTAAGGCTAACCTATTAAGGAGGTGTTTGGGAAGCACATAAAAAGTGTTTTTCAAAAAAAAATGAATCATTTTTTGCTCTAAATAAAATTCTTTTTAGTGTTTTTAGATCATTTTGATGTGTTGGTGACAAAATAATTTTTTAAAACTAAAATAAAAAAAAATATTATTTTGATGCATTTTCTAAGTGAAAAAACACTTTAAAAGCAACAATAACCACATTCTCTCAAACACTCTCTAAACCTGAACAAGAGTAATGATATCAAAATAATTTCATAAAAAATAAATAAGAAATAAAAAACTTTGTGTTCCAATAGATCCATTGTTCAATGTTAAAATCAAGAATAAAAACCAAATCCATAAGACCTAGATATTCTTCATAAAGCGAATTAAAAAATAGATTTGAAGCTTAATTCATAAACAGTCTAATATTGAAGGATAAATTGAAGAAAAAGAACACAAAAAAGATTGATTTGTTGGAGGTTAAAATTGAAAAATCAAATTCAATTACAAAAGAAAAATAAGAAAGAATTAAGTCAATCTGATTTATGTGTATGGATTCATGATTCAAAGGCAATTTTGAATCTTTATTTGAGTGATTATTGATAATAATGATGTTCAAGTAAAAGGAAAAAAGGAGTATTTCTTTCTAAACTTTTATTATTATTATTATTTTATGTATTTATTCATGTTCTAAACATTAGTTTTTCAGTTTTACTTTTTATTCAATTTGAATTGCAAAGAAGGATAGAGAGGATTTCCAATGGATTTTTCATCAATTTCTCAACAACAACAACAACAAAACAACAAGCATTACCCTGAAAAATTGGATTCATTTCACATATTTTGATTTATTAATTTGAGTTGGGTGATTTAACAAATGCTTTTACTTGGATATGGTCAATCCCTCCGAAATAAATAAATAAATAAATTGCAAGAAAATAGAGAGGATAGCATGTTTGAACACCAAATTAAAGTAGAATTCTACCCCGGAATATATTTATCTAATTGATTGTTTTTGTTTTAAATGAAAAAAAAAGTACTGATAAATTCACATGCTTGAAATTCTTGAGAGTACTGATAAATATACAAGGAAAAGAAAACACTTGTGTAATAGAAAAAACAAAATAAAATTACCATAAATGATTGAGAGACTAAAATTGTGGTAGTGGTTAAATTTTCGAGTAAGAAAATTGAATTTTTTTTGCTTCCATTTTGTTGTTGCTTGCAACCAAACAAATAAATTAAGCCAATTTTTGTTTAATTTTTTATGTTTTGGGGATTGTTTATATGTGATGATATAAAAAATAATTTAAAAAAGATGAAAAAAAATATTATTTTTATGTAAAAAAAACTTTAAAATACAACCGTTATCACACTCTCAAATACTCTTTTAACATAATTGATTGTTAAGTATTTATTTAGGAGCGTGATTGCAATTATTTTTTAAAATAATTTTTCATTTAGAAATACATTACAAATTATGTTTTTTGCTTATTTTAAAAAAAAATTATTTTTGACATCAATGCATGAAAATGATCTAAAAACACTAAGAAAAATAATTTAAAATAAAAAAAATATTTTTTTTAAAATGTTTTTGAAATGAAATACCAAACCAAATCTAAAACTGTCAGGGGCAAAATAAACCCTAAACCGAATTGATGGTGATGAGATATTGTGTTTTTATTTTTCAATATGTCTGACAATAAAAGTACCGAGATCATAGTTTCTTGTTGACTGAAATTGAGAAATACAAAGCTCACCCGATGGTTTTCAGAAGGACTCAATTGAGAGCTTGATACAACTACATGGGTCAAAAAAATATGCATTTTTTCCACGAGCTTTTTGTTTAATTGATGGATCCGAAATTCTCAAATAATTGAAAAAAGAAACCCTTGGAAATATTAAAATGGGTGGTTGTTGTCCGAAAATCTCGATTTTGTTGTTTTATTTCTTGCCGTTGGTTACCACCAAAAAAAGCAGAATAATCTCACTCACAGAGAGAGATAGGGGGGGAAGGCACAGGGACATGAACGCCTTGTCTTGCCTTAAAAAAACAAAGAGGAGGAAATTGGAAAAAAGTACACGCTTTCGTCTTTCTAGCCACGTTCTTTGTCTGTCGATCTCTGTTTCTATATTAGCGTCTTCTCAAACCACTCTCACCATCAACCCTAACACGGCAGTGGCTTCAATTATTAAGCTTTCAGCCCCCTTCTGTTTAGCGATTTCTTCTGCTCCCTTCTGTTTAGCGATTTCTTCTGCTCCCTTCTGAACTTGTCTTTCTGATTTCTTCTCCTGGCTCAACTGGTTAGCGATTTTCATCTGCTCCCTTCTGTTTTTTCTTTTTTTCTTTTTTTTGAAATTTTTTTTATTCATTTCATTCATGTTTTTGTTTGCCATACCCAATTGCTTGATTATATATTAGCTGCCTGACTGCTGGATATTTGATTTTTCTGCCTCCAGTTTTATGGTTAATTCTCTTTTCAAAAGGGTCTTGTTTTTCGCAGCTCCAAGGCCAGGGCAGAATCGCTAGTCATTTGTATCTCAGTTTTAGCTATATATGGGGTCTCGTTAATATGATTTTTTTCCATCGTGTAGGTTGTATACTTTCAGGTGTTAATTTGTTGCTTCAATGGCGGCAATACTGGCTTCACAAGGTTGTTATTGCCGTCATATTGATTTGATGAATGAAGGAAGAATATTATCGGGCAATCTCAGTTTCTCGAGTTCGGTCTCGAACCCATCAGTGAAGTTTGACCTCAAAATACGTAACTTGATTTTCACTGATAAATTAAGAATGGAAGTTGAAATGCGACAGACTGAGTCGCCGGCTTCAAAAAACTTAGGTTCCAGTGGACCACCCGACCCAAAAAAACTAGGCTCCAATGGAAGAGTCATAAAGATGGTGCCTACAAGTGAGGTGATGAAGAGAAGAACCCTAAATGGTAACAGAGTAGAGACACCGAATGGGAAAAAGCAGGTTATTAATGGAGCAACTTTAGTTAGGAGAGATTCTAGTGCTGCACTTGTAAAGTCAACAAGATCTAGAGAGACTGACAAACTTCCACCACTGGAGGATTTTAGGGTTCTTCCAACAGATGAAGGCTTCAGTTGGGCGGATGAGAATTACAATGACTTTCGAAGGACCATTGACATTTGGTCCTTTGTTCTGGCCTTGCGTGCTCGTATTACGTTTGACAATGCCAAATGGGCATACGCGGGAGGTTTCACAGAAGATAAACAGGTGACTTTTCATAATCCCTTGAAGAGTTAAAACAGTTAAATGGTGTTGTTGTTCATGCCTTGTGTTATGAAATTCTGTTTCGCCTACAACTATTTTCTAATGGATGTACTTTTGCGTGAAATTATGTTGATTATAATCCTGTTTTCTTGTTTTTTTTCCTTTCATGTCAATGATCTTTCTTGTTCAGAAAAGCCGTAGGAGAAGAACTGCTTCATGGCTACGGGAGTGTGTATTGCAGCTTGGTCCAACTTTTATCAAACTTGGACAATTATCCTCAACAAGGTCAGATCTATTTCCCCGAGAATTTGTGGATGAGCTTGCCAAGTTGCAGGTACCTCTTTGATTTTATTCTGTATTTATCTTTTATTTTGTCATTCTATGCAAATATGGAGTAGTCCAATCATTTTATCCTTTGCAGTCTTTGAGCTTTTCTTAAAATTTGATATGATGATTGTCACACGATGTATTCCAGGATAGGGTGCCTGCTTTTTCTCCAAAGAAAGCAAGAAGTTTCATTGAGAGAGAATTAGGGAGCTCCAATTGATGTTTTGTTTAAGGAGTTTGAGGACCAGCCAATTGCTGCAGCTAGTCTTGGTCAGGTGTTTGATTTATGCTTACATGTCATACTTGTTTGTGTCTGTATTTGACTTTCTGTGAATTTTACTTGGTACTCTATCAAGCTTTGAAAATATAATGTTATGGAGATATTTCTCATGTGATATAATTTGCAGATTTAAGAAGCTCCTTCTATAAACTTTCGAGAATTCATGATTAGGATACCATTCTCTAGCAAAATTATGAAAACATGCAGACAAGGATTCTTGCTTTCACCCAATTGAAGATTTCATTGCTTCTACTTCTATGCCCATACAAGTGGTGTATTGATTAGTTTTTAGGACCATTGAAACCTTTTTCTCTGCAATCATTTTATACATGGTGAATAATTGACTATATTGCTGATTGAAATTTATCTGGTGCTTTTAGGTTCACCGTGCCATCCTGCATAATGGGGAGAAAGTAGTTGTGAAAGTCCAAAGGCCTGGTCTCAAGAAACTTTTCGACATCGACTTAAGTGAGTTGTTTGCTAATTTTTGTCTCTTCTAGACAAGAATATTGTTCTTGCTTATAACTATGTAATATCAGACATGATTTTACTCTTTTTCTCTGCTTCATGGTTTTTTTTATTGCAGCTTTGTTCTCTTTTTTTGAGCTCTACTGGAAAATATGTTCATCATGAGCTTGATGCTCTTTGTTAGTTTTGGGATTCTTTCTGGTTGGTTTTGCAATTTTCATTAGAGGAGATGAATTGCTTGGGTTATACTAAAACTGTAATAAAAACACTAAGAAGGGCGTGTCTATTGACATGCTTTTAAATTGCCAAAAAAAAATATGCTTGAGTCAGATTTAATATATTCCGAGGCACGACGAAAAAATATATTCACATGTTAATGTACAGGTGCATATATTGACTCGAGGTTTGGCTGGGGGGTATACTCTTATCATGTCTTACTCCATGGATAGTTGTGCTTACCTTGTACAATTAGTGTTTTGATTGTTTCTTCCAACTTTTTTCTTCTTCCGCCCAGGAAATTTAAAGCTAATCGCAGAGTACTTTCAGAGAAGCGAAACTTTTGGTGGTCCAAGTAGAGACTGGATTGGCATATATGAAGAATGCAAAAAGTAAATCATAGGCATTAATTACTTGTCATATTATCTATATATTTATTTTTATCATGGTTATGGATGAAAATTCAGGGATTTTATTTCTTTTTGGGTTGTAAAGGAGAGGCTCAAAGTGGAGATCTCTTGGTAGGAAGGGGACATGGGTGCCAGCTGAGCCATAGGCTCATTGGCAACTGTTGTGGAACACTAAATTGTACATTAAAAACAATAAGGCATACTTATTTAATATGAATTGATGTCCTATCCTGTGCTATTCTGCTTGACATTTCATATATACTTGGAAATTCAAAAGACAAGCTGGTTTCAAAATTGCATTGTTCCACAAATGCAACTTTTGTCGCTTTGGACATAACAAGAGGATTTAATCTTTATCGAAGTGATGCAAGTAAAGAATGGCATGTGTTTTTGTTGATATATGTAATTATGAAATGCTCCCTATTCATTCTAGTGCTACATTGATTTCAGGATTTTGTACGAGGAGATTGATTATATTAATGAAGGAAAAAATGCTGACAGATTCCGCAGAGATTTTCGGAATACAAAATGGGTCCGAGTCCCGGTATGCGTCTTGCTACAAAAATCTTTAATTTATTGTTTATCCTTGATCTCGTAGTTTACAATTATGAACAGTTTTAAATTTTGAAATTGTCAGTGAAAGTGGACTGTACACTTTAATACTGTTTATTTGAACAGTACTTATTTTAAATCTCATTTTCCTCTTTCTAGCTGGTATTTTGGGATTATACTGCCACAAAGGTTTTGACTTTGGAGTATGTACCAGGTATCAACCTAAACTTATTCATTTTCTAAGTTCCAGTTGATGTCAAGCCCTGTATATTTTAAGGCAGTTAAAGTCCAAGTTAAGATCTTGTTATAACTATACACAATATATAAATTGTAAAAAAAGTGTTTGTGATAATTGACGTCATGTTATTTTACTTTTGTGTGCAGGGGTTAAGATAAATAGTTTAGATCTGCTAGATTCACGGGGATATGATCGTTCACGAATTTCATCACGGGCCATAGAAGCATATTTGATTCAGGTATATGACACTATTCAGATACAACCACTTGACTTTAAGTTGTTACTGACTGTCAACCTAAGTAGTGATGACTGTAAAATAGATTGTATTTGTTCCCTTACATATGTTCCTATTAATTAATGGGTTTGGGTCATTCTACAGATTTTGAAGACTGGTTTTTTTCATGCTGATCCTCACCCTGGAAATCTCGCTGTCGATGTGGATGAATCACTTATCTATTATGACTTTGGTATGATGGGAGAGATCAAAACTTTTACACGCGAGAGGCTGCTTGAACTTTTCTATGCGGTTTATGAAAAAGATGCAAAAAAGGTATACTTTTTTCTTACTACTGTTTCCTTGACAGTTTTATAGCTCTAGAATGATTTGTAGAATGGGAAGCCCCAAGTATAATGCAAATTAGCTGCTCTCTTTTATTTTCATTGCCTCAAATTAGTATATGGTGCAACATTGAATGCTTGTGTATTCATGTTATTAACATGATATGACTGTTTCATTTCTCAACCTCTGTTGTGTCACTTTATTTCATAGTTATTAGACTATTAGCAGAGCCCCAGCACCAATATGGGAAAAAGACTGGCCTAATGAGAAGAGAGTAGGCAGGTGGGATTTTGTTAGGAAAGAACCATGTTGTGCCAAGAACTTGGCAAAATTAGCTTATAAAATATTCTGATTCACAGCTTAATTTGGAGTTGTCAGCTGTAAAATGCAGAACTTGATAACTGTTTCTCTGCATCAGTATCCTCAACTCTCATTCCATCTCCCTTTCACCAAAAGTCTTTAAATCAAAGTCAATTTTGAAAATTGGACCTGTGAGAAGAAATTTTTTCTCTGAACTGTTCTGCTGACATTGGCTCTACGGTGCTAGGGTCAGAAGTTCTACTGTCACTTTTCAGCTGCAATAACAGGAGATGTTGGAACAGTCAGAACATTTCTCTATTTGTTGTCTGAAATTGATTGAGACTTTATGATGAGGCTTCCTCTCTCCTAGCTCATACATGTTAATAATTATTAATTTCACCTGGACTCTCTAAGCATGTTATTGAATCATGTGGACCACGCATATGTATAAGACTTCCAGCCATGTTGTCAGAATACTTTTATCTTTCTTGTTTGTCATTTGAAAAACAAACAGCCCAGAAACATGCAATCAAAATCATTCAAAAAGCACCATACATGAACTTTTTGTGCTTGCTTCGGTTGTGTGAACTGATGAATAGTTACCATGCAGGTTATACAATGCCTTATAGATCTTGGAGCTCTTCAACCCACTGGAGATTTATCATCTGTAGGTGTCAAACACTGTCGAATCAGTATTTAGGAAATGGATCTCAGTAATATGTGAACAGTTTTTTTGAAACAAGTGGTCTTATAAGCAATTTTATTATGGTATTTTCCTAGGTGAGGAGATCTGTACAGTTTTTCCTGGACAATTTATTAAGCCAGACACCTGATCAGCAGCAGACTCTGGCTGCAATTGGGGAGGTATGCAACAACAAAGGCTTCAAAATCATTTATCATCTATATGTGAAACTTAATAATAGCTCTTGTATCTATTTAATCCCCACACTTTTCCTGTCAATTTATGGCTAAATGAACAAAATAGCAAAAAGAAAATAACTATTATTTAAGTCATCTTTAATTATAGTGAGATAAATGCATGTTTCCTTCTTTTTTTTTAAAAATAATATGACCTGTTTATTTTTCACCTGATCATTTAATATGATCCTTCCTTGAACACTAAGGTTGACTCCCCCTCCTCGTTTTTTCAGGATTTGTTTGCAATAGCTCAGGATCAACCATTTCTGTTTCCATCCACATTTACCTTCGTCATTAGAGCATTCTCAACACTTGAAGGTTATCTCAAATCTTCACTACCAGATATATATATATATATATATATATATATATCACATTCATGCTGATTTGAAGGGCTTTCCTGGATTTGTGCTGATTCACTGAATTTTATTGGGACATCTTGTTTGTTTGTATATATATATATATATCACATTCATACTGATTTGAAGGGCTTTCCTGGATTTGTGCTGATTCACTGAATTTTATTGGGACATCTTGTTTGTTTGTTAACTTTGTGAATGAGGAAAGTTTAAAGGATAGCCTACATATTTGTTACTCTTACCTCAGTATCATTGTGTTCTTCCAGGTATTGGGTACATTCTTGATCCAGATTTTTCCTTTGTGAAGATTGCTGCCCCATATGCACAGGTTGGATATGTTTTCACTAGCTCGTTTTCATTACAGCTTCTCTCCCAATGCTCTCATGTCTGTATACAGTTGACTGATGCTTCACACCACCTACAGGAGCTTTTGGATGGAAGACAAAAGTCACGAAATGGAACACAACTAGTTGAGGAAATAAGGAAACAGGCAAATGATGTATATTTTCTTCCCTAGAAATGCTGTTAGATAGAAACTCCTGCTTCTAGTGTCCTTTGTTGTATTTTATCCCCATGTTAAGTGTACTTGTATACCTGTTCAGGCTAGAAGTTCCACCATATCCATGCCGTACAGAATCCAACGAATAGAGGATTTTGTGAAACAAGTTGAAGCAGGTGACCTGAAACTCCGAGTGCGGGTGCTTGAGGTAATCATCCATTAGTATTGTATTTAGAATACGTAGTCTGATGGCCTCTTGAAATGGTTTTCTGAAAAAACTCACTATAGTTAGACCGAGGTTTTAGGAGTTTAAATCGTTCTCTCACTTTAGTTTAACACCATAATCAAACTGCCTTTACCAGTCAGAGAGAGCAGCTCGAAAAGCAACAATACTACAAATGGCGACCATGTATACAGTCTTAGGAGGTACCCTAGTAAACCTTGGGGTAACCTTCAGCAACCAGGGAAGTCAAGTTATTGCAAATGGATCATTCATTGGTGCAGGTGAGCTTTTGGTTTTTGGTTTCAAACACTGAAATACCTGGTTTTTCATCAATATTTTTGTGGCATGAAGTGTTTCTTTACGAAAATGCAGGAGTTTTTCTGGCACTTCTTCTAAGGTCCATGCAAAGGGTAAAGAAGATTGATAAATTTGAGAAGATGATATGATTTCTGAAGCGACAAGTCAAACTTCCTGATGCACATACTAGATACTAGTCATCTATATCAAGTCGTCAATTCTTAATCCATACAAAGAACTTGTAATTTTTTTCTGCATGCATACGAACTCTGTATGCATTGTATACGCAACATAAAGATAAAAGAAAAATTCTTCCATGATAGAATTCGAAGGAATACCAAATGAAAAAGGGTTATCTGATGCTTAAAAGCTGTGATTTTGAACCCATACATCTAATTCCTTTCTTTTTGAAGAGGGTCCTGGCACAAAATTCTACTGATTATTTCAAATGTGTCTTTAAAACTGTCAGCCCATCTGAGTCGCAATTCAAAGCATGATTTCTTGTTTAAAAAACAGGCGCTTTTTAACATGAATTTATCATATTAATTAGTCCCTGTCTGCATGGTCGGTTTGCATTGATTACAGTAAGCTTTATTTTATTCTACGAAATAACCATCTCCCTGGTTTGAAAGATCAACCGATTTGATCACAAATTTAGCTCAAAATCATACAATGTTGACCATTGATGTGATGTTATGGCACTCCTAGAACCAAAGGTGAGACTGAGTGGCAAAAGAAACCTGTTGAAGTAGAAAGGTATTCATTGATTTTAGAAATTATTTCGTATATGGTTGAAAAGTGTTTCATTGCTTCATTGAATAAAACATTAGAGATGATCACAAATCGTATTTAAGAAATGCGCATGAAGACAGAAAATTTGTGATCTATACAACAGGTTTTTAATTTGAATTTAGACTTGAGTTCGAGTCAGAACATATATAAACCTGTAAGAATCTAAAATAACAAAGATTTTACTCGTTCATCTGAACACATAAAATACATTTTACATGGAGAGATGGAGAGATGTTTACTAAAATCCAAAAAAAAAGAAGAATTGATCACAAATTGTCAAAGAGGATGGCGTTTAAAGTAATGATGAATGGGTGCCGTGGGCAAACCGATAGAAGGGGTGCGGGCAAGCATGTATCACACACCTTCCACAAAGTCATAGTGGGAGTTGGCTGGTAGCATTTGACCATACTCCAAGTCTACCTTCTTTATTTTATTATTATTATTATTATTATTATTATTAGAGGTAGGTCAAGGAAAATGTTTGAATCGGGTTGTGTATCGAAGGGAAATTAAGTGGGTTTTTTTCAAACGATTTTAACAATATATTTTTCTTATATCAATCTAATTAATGCTTTTCTAATCATTTATCAGACACTAATCTTAAAATTTCTACTTAAAAAACAATCTTTAAAGTAATTGCAAGTTAATACTCGAACTTAATGTGTGTGTTGTCATTATGTTTCAAAAATATTTAAAAATTATATTTGTTTTTTGTTTTAAATTAATTTTTAATGTTTTCACATAATTTGATGTGTTATATCAAAACTAATCTTTAATATATATATATATAACTAAATAAAAAATACTTTAAAAAACAATCTTAACTTTATATTATATTATTTACTGCTGCTGACCCAGGTATGAAAATTATGGTTCATGCACTATCTTTTATTTTATTTGGTTTTGTGCTCCCCCCTTGGATAGGATTTGACTAATTCTTAACGTTTTTGTCTACGACAACAACAACGGCTGCTTAACTTTATAAAATATAAAATGCAATTTGTGTATTTATTAAATTGATGCGAGTTTAACATTTATCGTCCATAAATATAAATATAAATATAAATATAAATATAAATATATAGGCAATGCTGTACTCTACAATGACTTGAAAATGATTTTTTACCCGCCACCCTAGTAGTAGTTGAATATTTGGAGCACTTTGTATACACTTTAGTTAAATCCTCATATTCTTGTGCTTGTATTTACATAAAAGTAAAATATATAAGAATATATAATTAATGGAATTCAGCCATGAATTTTTTTTAAAATATCAGTTTATTATTGCATTTCAAAAATATATTAAAAAACTTTTTAAAAAAATATTTTTTATTTTAAATAAAAAAATTAATATTTTTAAATCTGATATTAAAATTATTTAAAATATATAAAAATATTCTAATATTGTTTTGAATAAAAAATATTTTAAAAATCAGTATTTATCGGGTGACAATCCCAAGGTAATGAAAAGTAGTGTTTGTTGGTGGAGAGAAGGCCGGGCAGCCCCCTCCACTAATCTATTTGTATTTATTTCTTGATGGGAAGCGACCTGGTCAACGTCAATTTATGTTAGCTGCCTCATTTCTGTTCCAATATATTGTGGGGATCTGCCCTAATTCTTCGGAAAATATTTAAATTTTTTTTATTAAATATTTTTTAAATTATTTTCATATGCTAACATCAAAAATTATTTTTAATATATATATATATTATTTTCATCTATTTTTAATAAAACACACTACTAATAAATGTATAAAAAAATCAATAACATGGGGCATCACCCCGTGCGACACGCATGGTGATGGGAACACGCTTTAATTTCATGTCCGGAGCGCTTGCAAGAAATCCAGAAGACTTTTATGAAATAAAGTTTGTTTTATTTAATTAAAAAATTATTTAAAGTTTTATTTGTCATATATATATATATATATATATATATAATATTTCTTCAATATCTTAAAAAATCTAATTTGTTTAAGATTCTTAGTAATTGAAAATAAATTGTTAGTTTGTCCTAACATTCACGTGTACACGAATCCTACCTGGCCTGTAAGAAGAAAAAGATACCTTGGATCTATAAATAAATAAATAAATAAACAAACACACGAAAGATGCTGCTTTGTACCTGTTAGTCTTACCTCTTAAAAAAGATGCTGCTTTTAATCGAATGCCCCCACAAAAATTATAATTATATATATAACAGAGGATTGGGATTTTAGATGCTAAATCACCCCCGGGAATCTTTGATCTTTCAAGGCCAGGCTGTAGCTTTTGGAGGGTAATGCCAGGTGTATTTCGATTTGTGTAACTAGGTTAACCTTTATTTATTATAAAATTTAATAGAAATTATAATAATTGCTAGAGGGACTAAGTTATAAATGAATTGAAAGTTAATATATTATTTTTTAAATTATGAAGGATTAATTTTTTTTTATATCGTATTATCTTTCTTAACCTTTTGAAGTTACTTAATTATTTTTAAGAATGTACTGGACCGCCATTGAAAGTTTTTTTAAAAAATAATTTTTTATTTTATTTTAATTGATGTAAGAACTCATTTAAGTACTTTTATAATTGAATAAAACAAAATCTCATTGCCATATTTGCGCTTTTAAATAAAATAAAAATTTGCAAAGGTTTTGAAAGAAGAAAATAAATTTGATACTAGAGAAAATGAATTGAACACTTTTCTATATTCAATTAATGGACCAATTCTATTTAATTCAAGAATAAAATTTATTTTAAAAAATAAATCAAAACACAAATAAAATGACTCAAGATAACTCGATTAAATAAAAAACAAAGGTGAAAAAAATTTATGAAAGAAATCGAGTTCAGTCTTCAATTACATAAGTATTGAATCATGAAACTATAAAAAATAGCTTAAAAATAAAATAAAATAACCCAAAGCAATCCTAGTTCTCTTGAAGTTAGGTAATTTTCAAAGCTCGCAACCTGTAAAATTCTAGACATAAACTTAATCAAGAAAACTCAATTAAATTTTGAGGAATGAAATTCGGTAAAAAAATATCAATCTAAATTTTTTTGCAAGCAAAAAAACTAAAAATAAAAAGAATAAAAATAAAATCTAGTGAGAACAAAATTGAGAGATGGTGTAATCTAAAAAAGCCAATTTGTAATCTAAAAACCAATTTTAAAAACTATCTCATATTATAAAAATAACAATTAAAAAATAAAAATCAAATTTGACAAAACTAAAAAATTAAATAAAGATAAAAAGGAGTAAATAAAAAATAAGAAAAAGTTTAGGGAGGGTGCAAAGACCAATAAAAAAAGAGAAAAAAAATAGACGCCGCCGTTTAACCGGAGTTTTTGTACCATGCACTACCACATAAAAATTAAAAAAACCCATATTGACCATAAAAAAAGAAGGTACCGTGTGTAGACGCACATTAAATTCATCACCCTCTTTTAATGTTTTTTTCTTACTTAACACTAATTAATTAATTAATTAATTAATTTTTTTAAAAGATGGACTGATTTATACTTGCTCAGAATGTCACAAGTCAAACCAACCCATATTGACCATAAAAAAAAGGTCAAGTCCTTACTTATAAGCTAACGTCACCTTTTAATACTAATTATTTTTTCCACGTTCTTGGGTAGTGTTTAGAATAAAATTATATATATAAATATAAAGCAGTCAATAAATTCGGTGTAAAATAAGAGGTCATGGTCTATTTATTTATATAATTCGAACAGAAATTTCCTAAAATCTCTTATAGGGCTATCATCTAGGAAGCGAAATTTATTGTTTCATAAATACTTTCTAGGATTAAAAAATAATGATATATAACAAAAAAAAAGAAGGTAAATTTCTCCTTAAATAACCATTAAAAAGGTGGAAATAATAATGATTTATAAAATATTATAAGATTTTTATTGTATACAAATTATTATTTTTAGATTCGAGGAAACTTCATCCTTTTTTTAGGCATTCTTTGTAAGTTCGGGTTAAACCAGTAAAATTCTAATTGTCCCAGATTTTTACAAGGTGAACACACTATAACTCGAACCCGAAATCTGCAATGCAAATCTCAAGCTATTTGCCCTCACTTCACACTTCTTGGAGATTATTGTATACCAAAACCCATTAATAAGAAAAACTGAAATGTTTGCAACAAATGGTCCCAAAATTGAAGAAAATTGAATTCATAACCATAATATTCGTTAGCTTATTTCGTGCTTTGCATCATTTCTTTTGCTCTTAATTACATTTTTTTAAAATAACATTGGCCCTTTTAATTATTATTTTTGCAAAATAGCCTTATTTTTAAAACCTTGACAAAACAATACATTTTAACTTACGCCATTAGTATATGTCATTACGAGAATAATAACCTTATAAAGAGTTGAGGTTAGAAATATTGCTTCTAAAGAATTGTTTAAATAAGATAGTATAAATTTTAGGAATAGATGAGAGAGAAACAAGAAAGAAAAAAAGATTTTTTTAAAAAAACACATTAAAACTTTAATTATGATATCATTAAAATCATTAAATTATTTTAACAAGATAATGATAAAATTACCATCCGGCATCCACAACGAGAGCAAACCACTTTATTCATTTAAAGACAATGAAACAATTACAATACGATAAAAAAAATTTATAGACACAACATAACTTTAATTATATCACCACTATTGTTATTAAAAAAGTCATGAGAAAAGCTATCTAGTAGATGATCATAGCTTGAAACTAAGAAATTTATTCATCTTGTGGTCTCAGATTCAAGTTCTGTAGTTACTAATATGATGACCACTAAAAGTTTACATGATCATTAACTTCAGAGTCTATGAGATTAATCGAGGTACATGTTAGTTGTTTAAAACACTTATGTTAATAAAAAAAATCACGAGAAATAAATCCAACAATACTTATAAAAATCACCTAAGATTATAATAAAAGAAAACTCATTTGATTTAGACAAATAATATGATTGACTTGATCATCGTTAATTACTATACTTGCCATTATTGAATTCAGTTCGTTGAAAACTTTTAAAATATTATTTAAATTATTTTAGAATTGATGTTCCCATCTCTTACTTTTTACAAACCCTCTCTTTCTGCTGTATATATATATATATATATATATAGACGCGCACACAAACACACAGAAGTCTCACTTCAAATCCTGCCATTAAACCTCTCTCCATCTCTCTCTGCTCAAGGATCTCTTGAAAAGTTATCTGCGTATTGTATTGCAGGTATAACCCTTCTTCATTTCTCTCCTCTCTAATAAATTCTCTATAATGTTTTTTTATTTTTCTTAAAAAAACATATTTCTTTACCTCTGTTTATTGATCCTCTGATCCATCCATCTGTTCTCTTAGTTTTTTTTTTCTCTCCCAATATTTTCCAGTGAACAAACAGCCTTTGATGTGAGCTGTCTTCCGTTTTTGAAGTAATTAAAGCATACGCGTCTCGTTGGGAAACTATAGTATGATAATAAATCAACAATCCAATATCTCATGCTTTTGCTATGATTGATTTCGGATTTCCTTAATTGATCAACTAACTACTTCATTGATTTATTAATATCAACGGTTTTAAAGGCGGATCATCTAAAGCTCGTGTCTTTTTTTTTATAAAGCTCATTAATGCTTATGCTTATTATTTTTCTTTTACTTGGAATCAATGGCTAATTGGTTTTGTAGTTTCTTGCAGATTTTCATTTCCAATTTTCACAATGTCTTCTTCAGAGATAAAGCCGAGAGGTGCCGTATTTTCTCTCTTTTCTTTGATAAATCTGTACATGTATGGCTGAGACTTTGTATAGTCCTGCTGCTCTATTTTTATTTTATTTTATCAATATTTCAGTTTATGAAGTTGGTGGAAAATTTTCAAATATAGAGTTTCTATATGTGCTGTGCAATTTTCTTGATTTAAATTTTTTCGCAGATGTTTGTATTGTTGGTGTTGCACGTACGCCGATGGGTAGCTTTCTGGGCGCACTCTCATCTGTACCTGCGACCAAGCTCGGATCTATAGCTATTGAAGGTCAGAATACAGCCTTGTTGTCCTGTTTACTTATTGGCTTAATCTCTGTTTATGAAACATTTGGCATTTAGTGCTAAATACTCCCCTTTGTTCGTTGATATGTAGCTGCTCTTAAAAGGGCCAATGTCGATCCTTCAACTGTGCAAGAAGTGTTTTTTGGCAATGTTCTCTGTGCGAATTTAGGACAGGCTCCTGCTAGACAGGCTGCATTAGGCGCAGGAATTTCTAATTCAGTAGTTTGCACGACCGTTAACAAAGTTTGTGCTTCAGGGATGAAAGGTGCACATGATATCATGTTGATTTTATTTTCTTAATTACTTCTTCCTTTTATGTTAAGAAAATATCACTAAAGCATTGTAGGTTTTATTTATTTATTTATTTTTCTGGTATGTTGCAGCAACCATGCTTGCAGCCCAGAGTATCCAGTTGGGTATTAATGATGTTGTTGTTGCTGGAGGCATGGAGAACATGTCAAATGTCCCTAAATACTTGGCAGAAGCAAGGTTAGTGTGACACACTCATTACGGTTAGTCAGATCCATTACTTTGGTGGAACTCTATTGAATATTTTACGATTCAATTATCTCAAGCAGGAAGGGATCCCGACTTGGACACGATTCACTGGTTGATGGAATGCTCAAAGACGGTTTGTGGGATGTTTATAATGATTGTGGAATGGGAAATTGTGCTGAATTATGCGCAGATACTCATTCAATATCCAGGGACGACCAGGTACTGTATTAATCCCATAGGGTTCTGTCAACAGGACCTCGTTAGATATGACTTTTGATATTCATAATATGGTGTCAAATCTACAATATGCTCTAGTGGTCAGTGAATTTTCTTATAGACATTTTGGTGTTTTTTGATCAAACCTAGTCTTGTTTTAGTCACAAAACCCAATTTTAATGGGAAAATTGTTATGTAGCCAGTTTTTCTACCTCCTTTCAGTTCAGTCTCTGGAACACACATTTTCCCATTGCCTTTAGTAGCCTGCCTGCCTGCACCCATGGTTAGCATAAGCCTTCAGTCCTCTGGTAACATTGTATCAGGGGCAGCTTTACCTGTGAGGGCATAATGATGAAAAGCTGGAGACACTAGATTAATGGACACAAGTCTCTGAATCTCTGTTGTCCTAACAACCACGTAGAGCCTCAAACCTATAACCTTTCATCTTTAAATCCACATGGGAGTATGTCATTAGTTATAAAACCACTAGGCTCCCCCATTTTTTTTTCAATTTAAAATCAGTTTCTTACTAGGATCTTGTTGATTTATGCAGGATAACTTTGCCATTCAGAGCTTTGAGCGTGGTATTGCAGCAAAAGATAGCGGTGCCTTTACATTGGAAATTGTTCCGGTTAGAAATCTATTTTTATGTTGAAGATATTGCCTTTGCTTGCTTTTGTCAATATTGTGTATCTAAATTGTTACTGCACAGGTTGAAGTCTCTGGGGAAGAGGAAGACCTTCAACAATTATTGATAAGGATGAAGGTTTAGGAAAGGTATGTTTTCCAAACCAGTCCTTTTTTCCTTGCTTCTGATGTTGGGAATTACTTGTTAGTATCTAACTTGCTCTGCTCTTAAATTTTCTATGTTGCCTTTATGCTATGCCAGTTTGATCCTGCAAAATTGAGGAAGCTCCGACCAAGTTTCAAAGAATCTGGAGGCTCAGTTACTGCTGGCAATGCCTCTAGCATAAGGTTTAATACTTCTCTCACCTTCAATTTACTTATCCATCTTCTTTTAATTATTCAGTTAGGTCAGATTATGAGAAGTAGCTATATGTTCGACTCTACTAGAGGTCTATCTGTTGCACACCGTAGTCATTTGATGCTGTCACCTTGCTTCCTTTTGCTTCATTATGAGCATCTCCAAACACAATACCCAACGGATATTTTCCTGAAGAGCTATAAACATTGTTTCTTCTTGTGTTATATCTCTTTCTGCTTTTATTTAACCTCTAGTATGTTAAATTTGTGGTGACAAGTGGCTCAAATTTTCATTTCATTGATGTCTATTGAATGGCTTTTATGAAGGCACGGGCCTAAGTGTTTTACTAAAATTGTAATTTTCTCGTTAACAGTGATGGTGCTGCTGCTTTAGTTCTAGTGAGTGGAGAGAAGGCACTACAGCTTGGACTGCAGGTGATTGCAAAGGTTTCAGGATATGCTGATGCTGCTCAGGTAATTCATTAAATTGGGGGAAATGACTATTTTCTTGATATTGTGCTATTTAAATTACATTGTCTTTTCAGTCTTTAGTGCCACGGACTGCTTAATCATGTGCAATTCCCTGTGCAGGCGCCAGAGCTTTTTACAACAGCTCCAGCCCTTGCCATTCCTAAAGCCATTTCAAATGCTGGCTTGGATGCTTCCCAAGTTGATTACTATGAAATAAACGAAGCCTTTTCTGTGAGCTTTCATTCTTTATCTTCTGCTTGTTTTGTCCATCTATCTTTGATGATAGAAATCATCATCCATGTCACACTATATGCAGGTGGTGGCTCTTGCAAATCAGAAATTGCTTGGACTTAATCCAGTGAGTGCTTTTAACCTCTGTGAATGCGTGTGTGCAGTGTTATTCAGCACCTGCAAAAATTTTTAATATTTAAGATATATGGATCAGTGTTCAGGAATGATTGCAAAACCACTTCATTTAGCTCTTTCATTATTGTTGACATTGAAGATTGTGCATTTCATTCTTGTTGATGAAGAACCCCTTTTAATCCTGCTTACAGGAAAAGGTCAATGTACATGGTGGAGCTGTATCCTTGGGACATCCACTAGGCTGTAGTGGAGCACGTATCTTGGTCACACTTTTAGGGGTATGCTTTCTTCACCATCTACTGAATTGCTACCGCGCTGTTAATAACATTCTGCTACCCCCACCCCTTGCGAGCTCGTATTCACGTGATCGAGCGCACGCATACCATGCATCTGTCGAAGTCTTTTCTTAACACAATTGTCGTGGTACTGTAGGTATTGAAGCAGAAACATGGTAAATATGGTGTTGGTGGTGTTTGCAACGGAGGAGGTGGTGCGTCCGCCGTAGTTTCTAGAGCTTCTGTAGACCTGGTAAGTACCAAATCTCATGCAAATAACTTTGTTAGTAGAACCATGTCTACCCAGTGTAGATGATGGGTTGATGCGATTCTTCAGACGATAAGATTAACTGTGGAGGGTAATAAATTAAGATTTCTAGTCCGATAACCTAACTGTTTGCGCCACCACTTTCAGGCGGTGGACAAGGATGGGGACTCGATCAAGTGACATAAACCTCTGTTCCGTCGACATCGAAGTCAACATTCAATTTTATCTCTCATTTCATTTTTAATCTTTCTTCTCCAATAACAGAGTAGTTGTTGTACTTAGCTTTCAAAAGAACAAATGCTATCAATATCTCCTCTTTTTGATTTTTTTTCTCCAATAAAATTACATGCTTGTAATCTTCAAAGTTCAATTCAATCAAGAGATCTCATGATCAGTGTCAAGAATTAAGTTTAATCTTTAAAAATATAAAATAAAAGTACATCAAAGGGTTAACTTTTTTGATAAATTTAATGCTAAAATTAATCATATAACACATTAATTAAGAGATCTCGCTTCCTCAATGTGTCACAAGACTTCTCTCCTTTGGACGATGTTGATGCGGTGTCCACTAAGTCCTTGTGGTTGTTTTGAAACAGTATATAAAAATGCCAAGTTTTTTTAATTTAAAATAAAAAATAATTTATTATTATTATTATTTTTTTTCGAGGTGATCGTGATTCACGAAGGGAAAGATTGTGGCATTGTCCTGCCCGTGGACCCATATTTTTATTTTAAAAAGTTGTAGGAGCTGGAGCCAGAAATTTTCGAGACAGGGAAAGAAAAAAATCGAAATTGAAAATTAAATAAGAATAGTGGGCCATATCATGTGACAGCGCATTGTAATCTGTGAGGTGTAATTAATTTTTTCTTCCGAATATGTATATACATATATAGAATCCCTTTTGTTTCGTGCATGCGCACAATGTCTCCACTGTTGGTAGGGGTTATTATTTAATCTGTATATTAAAAAAATATTTTATATATATATAAACAATTTTATTTTTTATTGATTAATAAATAACAGTAAATAATAGATAATCAAAATTTTAATAAATAGTTTATAATTTTTACTCAATAAATAATGAATTAGAATAGAAATATATAAAATAATAATCCTATCTACAGTAATAAATAAATAGTAGAATCATTTGATTTTTTTATATTTTTTTATATTTATATGAACAAAAAAATCGTGTAGAGCAGAGTAGAGTAGCAGCTACCTACCTACCGTATTTTATTTGTCAACTTGGAAATATAATCAATAAAATTATAAAAATTTGCTTTTGAATTTGGCAATGCCAAGCTGGATTTTAACACTACAATTGAAGTACCCGAACCTAACCCACGCCGTTACGTTATGCCTTTCCTTATTATTTATTTATTTATTATTCGTTCCTTGTGGGCCCCTACCGATCCACAGACTATAACTGTCATCGATTCCATTTCTTCTGGCCCAACTTGGCCCACTCTCCCCCCTCCTCTCTCTCTCTAACTCCATCATCATCACAGAAACTGCTATTAGGAAGGAGGAGGAGACTCAAGCGGCGCCTCCACACCTTCCTTCCCTCTCTCTCTAAATCATGGCGGTACTGTCTCAACCCAAGAACTCTCATCTTCATTTCGTATAATAATTATCCGTCTATTGTTGTTTTTCTTCCCGTATTTTATGCGGCTTTTATTTTGTTATTCCTTTTCCTTAACAATTCTCATTTTATTCCTTTTTTTTAATTTTTTTATGTTAATTTCCACCGTAGCTCATAAATATCGCAGCTAGCTCTGATGGTATATTTTTTTATATGTAGTTATTATAATTTGGGGCTGATTGTGCAAAATTCCTGCATAAATGATGCTTATTTATGTTGTCTGAAAAATGAAATGTTAGAAGATTGCCGCGAGTTATAATTTACTAGGTTGGGTCGTGTTGTGTCTTCCTAAGAAATTGAGTTGCTAGTTTGCGCCTTGTCAAAATCAAGGGCGATCATGGTCTCCATGTACTTTTAGCTATTGAAATGATGGCTAATTATTTTCGTTTATTAAACTACTCAAATGATCTGTGGAGTCTTTATCATTAATTTCATATCACTTTTGAATACATGTTTACAAAATCCCATCTCAAACCGTGTTTTTGATTGCTTGTTTGTTCGCTACAATAATGTATGCAAGTCTAACCGATCCAAACTAAACTGGGCTATTTGATTTGTTGTCTTCATCTTTTTATTTTTTTTCTCTTTAACGTGCAGATATAGAAATCAATCCTGATAGCAAAAACCTAGGAATAGGGAATGTTAGTTCCTTTTTCTGACAATTGCGAAGGGCAATTTGTAACCGAATACAAATTTATTTACGCAGCTCTATTCATTTGTAGAAATTGTCTTAAGCATGAATTTTCAGAGTTATTTAGTGGTGGTCATTGCCTTGTAAATGAACGCAACATCATGTTAACAGGGTTTACCTCTTAGGTGTATATGGGTGTTATGGGAAGCTTCAGAGTGAGGGCTTTATTTTATGTGAAATATGAGTTTGTTAGAGGCGTATAAAGTGTTGCTGATACTGCAAATTGAATGGCTACACCCTGATCATATTCCTCAATGGGAGTTGAGTTTTGAATAATTATCTTGTGTTTTTATATTAAATCCCAGTCCATTCCTTTTCTCTGTTGAGAAAGATACACTTCTAAACAGGATTTGTACACATGAATACCATATACCAATTTTAAACATGGCTCAGATGGCACACTCTTGGGATTGTATGTTTATGTTGGATTCTGATGTTGGTTATGGAAAAACCAAAACCAAAATATTTCAGTCATAGTAAAGCATTGTTTAACTAGAACCCTTTGTGAGAGACTACAAGAGGGTAATTATAGAAAGTTGAAGAGGACTTTTATAGTCAAAGAAGTAGTGGTTGTATGCGGACGAGGATATAATGGATGATAAAAATTTCTGCAACCAACACTATAGAGAGCATGCATGTTTTGCTTTTCTATGTGGCCTTGCTGTTTTTTTTTCTAAATCAAGCTGTTTTCCAGAATGATCCCTGTGATAAAGTAATGAATGCAGCTTCATTCCTTAAGAATAATGGAAGTTACCACATTTCCCTGTGCATATCTACTACATAGAAGTAGTGGTTTATTTTGGGCTTCGACAATTATTATTTAAGATGCCACCTTTTTTTGTGTCAATTATTATTTAATAATGAACGCTACCACATTTCCACACGATCTTTTTTTCTTGATTTGTTATGGGTTTGTTTTATTTCAGTTGAATGGGAATGGCATGCTATAATAAGTGTTTTTGTCTTTGTGAGCATTTGGGTATGTTTATGTCTCTATACATAGTATGCAGAAACATTCATTTGCTTGAATGGCATGTGTTTCAGTGCATGTAAGGTTCGATGTATCTGATTCAATAATCTTGTATTTAATATATAATTTTGCTGTACCCTCTCTCTCTTTATTTTTTTACACTTTACTATTCCTTATATTACAAGATCAGCATGTACCTTTTTTTGTTTGCCAGTCATAGGGGAAAAAGTGAAGAGAAATAATGTAGATATCATTATGCCTTCCAATAATCCCTTTTTCTGTCTTGTCCTGAGATGATTGACTTTTCATGTGAATTTGAACCTCTTCAGGAAAAGGATCAACCATTGCCAAAGTTTGGGGAATGGGATGTCAACGACCCAGCATCAGCTGAGGGATTTACAGTGATCTTCAACAAGGCTAGGAATGAAAAAAAGACTGGTGGCAAGCCTGACTCACCAGCAAAGGATAGTTCCTCATACAAGCCTGGTGCTACTGCTACTCTTGGAAAGCCTCAGACTGTAAGTAACAACCTTTCTTGTTTTATTTCGTTGGCTTTTGGGGTTGGTTAAATACTCTGCCATTATCAGCTGGAAGCATTTTCAATTCACGTGTCATGCTATCAGTCCCGTGCCTTAATCTTGAACTTCGATGTATTTTTCTTTCACTTAACATTAATGAAAGCAATCTATTTTAATAATTCTCAATACTGTTTCTGAATGCCTCTTGAATCTGATGATGTTCTAATTATGAGGAGTTTTTCTTGTGCTAGTGCTACTGAGGGAATTACTTCAGCAATTCAAAATAATTAACGGAGATACCAACTTCTTGGCAAATGCTACTTCGCTTTAATTTTTGCACTTAAATCTGCCTCTTGAATTTTTTGCTCCTGTCTGAAGTTTTACCACTCATTAAATCTTAAGTATGTGCATCTTACTAAAATTTGCTTGCTATGTTCTTTTGAAATTAGGGTTTTTTCATTTATTGCTATTACATATCAGAGAGGTAGATAAAACGAAAGGGAAAGCAAATCATTGCGTACAACAGTTTTCAGTCTTATATCATATCATGAGCATTTTAGTAACACACTATCTTCTTCAGTAGCATTCATTTGGGACCATTTTTTCGGAGGTGGGTTTTTAGATAATAAATAATTGTACTTGATTGTTATGAATTTAGCAATCACACTTAATTGCCGGGACTAAACCCCTGGACAGGAAACACATTAATGAGCAAACAGTTTTGCATAATCTAACAAATTCTAGTTTTTGCTATCATGTTTGATACTTTAAAATGCATTATTGGTTTGCAGAAAAAATGGTTTTGCTGCATACAAGCTACTCATGCTGAATAATGAAGTGGCTCTTAGATTGTAAGAGCACTCATGGCAAGATATTATTTACCTACACCTAGCCCCAGCATATAATCCAGAAGACCGGAGCTGTTTTCAGAAGCTATGATGGGTCCTGCAGAGATCTAGTTGTTGTGACTTGAGCTTTGGTAACGATGAGGGCATGGGGAAGTATGTTGTGATGAAAGAACAATTTGATTTTCTGTTTATCTATACTGGTTGGTTATTATTGAGGGTTTATGCTTATCTGCCCCATTCAATATGTCCCATTAGGTAACACTATTGTGACATTCTATGGTTTGTTTCGAGTGAAGAGATTTTCTCGTGTGTATTCGAGTGAAGAAAGCATGTGTGTTGATTGGAACATGAGGGGTAAACTATGTTTAGTTGCAGTAAAAAGCTTTTTTCTTTCTCTCTTCGGCCACTCTTTTCTAGGCTGGAATATCCACTTATTTATGAGAGGTGGAGATGGTGTTTATGATCCCTTCCAGCCTCGAAATCTGGTCATTGATTCGTCTGAATTGGATCCTAATCAAGCCAATAACTTGGTTTTCTTACACACTAACATTGTAGACTCCAGGTAATCACTTAGCGGGAACTTGGTTGGGTGTAGAACATCAGATGTGAGGAATGTGTTTTTTTTTAATCTTGTTTCTTGAGGTATGAGAGGAAAAAAGATTGAAAAGTAGCGCCTTAGAACCAAGCTTCATTGAATTCTTTTGAGGAAAATGATGAATAGTACCAGATTGTAGAATATCATTTTGAATCAAAATAAGTTGTTTTTGGTCAAAATGCATAGTTTAATTTATATATATATGAAAAGATGTCGTCTTGTTAACCTTTATTAAATTAGGTTATAAATTTCTCTTTTGATTTCAACCCTTACTCCTATAATTTGTTCAATTAAACCCTAAATTAAATATGATTTTAGAAATCAATACAATTTCACCCATGTGATGTTTCTAAAGGACCCTCCGGTTTTAATGGTTTTTTCAACATGGTCCCTAGTCTTGAATATTTTAATTTTATCCTCATTTAACCTTCAGCCTTTTAATTTCTTCAAATTCTCTGTTATTTCTAACATAATTTTGTCCCTGTATTTTCACCTTTTGCATCGTGAGCATCAGTCCTGAATCTCTTCAATTTGGTCCTTTATTAACCTCTAAACTGTGTTTTTATTGTAATTGTTCCCTTGGTTTTCATCCTATTAAGCTTGTAAAAGATAAATCTGGTCATCCAAAATTTTAATCTTATCAATCAAACCCAAATTAAGCTTTCAAACTTATTTTTCTCACCAATTAAGTCCTTGCACTTCATTATTTCTTTTAATTTTTGCCCAAATAATTTATTAAACTTAATTAAATATTTAATCAGACTCATGATTAAATCAAGTCAGCCATTTAAAAGTCTAATTAAACTTTTAGACTTAAGTTTTATACAAATTCATCATATATTCACTTAATTTAACCTTGAATCTGCATTATTCTTCATATTTAGATCCTTTATTAGTTCAAAGATTCAGTTTGGTTTCTCTACCTTTCATTTATGCACTTAAATCCCTCTTCAATTTCTCTTTGCCAACCAAGTCAATTGTCTTCTTTTTCTTCTTTTTTATTTCATTTCATTTTTATTTTTTAAGGAAAAAAAAAACCCGAAATTGGAATATCACAATAACTATGGTTGTATTGACCCTCTTCCAAAATATATACAGAAACCATAAGCAATATAAAGCTTTTTCACTCCATATTATTCCATGCAAACTTGGCCCAAGATTACTCCTCACGGTCAAATCAAATAGAAAAAAAAAAAAAACAGAACCACTGATTCTATAACAAATTTCCTCGATTTTTTATTACTATCACTCATAAGAAATTCATAATTAATATTACAATTCTTCCATTGTAATGAACATTGCGTACATGTTTCAAATAGAAATTTTGGACCAACACCAAAATGATTCCCACTACAGTTCAAGGCATTATGGTAAAACATGGCGAGAAATAACGATGCAGGAACACATATACGCAAGTAACAAGTGCCTCAGTTAACTTCACTCTATGCCAGCTACAACAAGGCTGATGTTCCTACTTTGAGCTTACAAGGAGATATCTTTACCAAAAAGTCCTGAAATTCCTTTCCCAGGATCACTCTGTTTCACAATTGACTCGCCAACCAAAACCTGCAAGACAGCATTATACATTCAATATCTAATATCACTAGATAATTATCCATTGCAGATGGCATACTGGATTTACATAACTGTGGATCTGTTATTCTCATGCATGGGTGATACAAATTAAGTTATTGGGATGCAACTCTATAAATGGAATCTCATAACAAATCCGAGTCACAATAATTATTGTTTCTAATTATAGGCCATCAAGAACTGCATGATTGGGCAAGAAAATATACTGTGGTTTTAAACATTGCATAACTTTACATCTAGAATGGAATTTTCAATTTGTAGACTTACTGCTTTGACACCAGCTTCTTGCACATAAGCAATATCATCAGGAGTAAATAGCCCAGATTCCCCAACGACCTGAATAGTCCATCAAAATCCATCAAAACAACCATTTACAAGAACATCAGAGTCAGAAATAGCACATTTACATGATGAATAGCAGTCCAACTAATCAGATAAGCTGTCACCACTTGTCAAGACAGGAGGCACTTACAATTATGTCCTTTTGACGGATAAGTTGACCCCGCTCTCCTTCAAGAAGCCTCTTTGTGTTGCTGATATCAACCTCAAATGTTTCTGAGAGCACACACATAAGTGAAATATTGTCAGCCATATATGTAGATGGTAAACCAACTTACTTGGCATGGTATTGGACATGCATAATTACAAAAATTGAAAATGCTTGAAAGTGAAAGCTTCATGTATAAGGTTCTCGAAAAAGCAAGTTTATAGATGTTGAAGGGTATACCAAGGTTACGATTATTGATGCCAATAAGTTCGACCCCTTCTATTGCAAGTACACGATCCATTTCTCTCTCATCATGGACCTATGGATAAACAGAAAGAGCAACTATACTTCAGATCACTAGCCAAACAAATATCTTATGGCAATGGTAATGTTAAACTGGAATGTTACAAAAAAATAATAATCAAAGCATGATAAGAAAAACAAATTGAAGGATTGGTTAAAAACTTGTCTATGTTCCATCAGATTAATAATTGGTCAAAATAAGAAATACAATGAACAAAAGTCTGTATAAAGAATTACAAATTTTGTCAAAAGCATGTAATAACAGAAAATGTTGCTTTGGAGGTTTATATACACAAAAGTAATATAGAAGTGTAACAATTCCAAAAGGAGCACCATTCAGACCTCCACAAGTGCAGTCAAACCAAGCATCTTGCATATCTTAGTCATGTATTTGATGTCAAGATCAGGAAGAACAGCAGCAATTAAGAGAATCGCATCTGCACCTTTAACCCGAGCATAGAAGATCTGCCATGCTTCCACAACAAACTCTTTGCAAAGGAGGGGGCACTGCATAATTTGCTAGCATTAGAATCATGTTTTATGCTCTAGTTGATGTAGACAAGCATGTACAGTACATTATATGTTGAGCAATAGCAGAACACAAAAGTATACCTTTACTCCAGCATTTCTTATTGCCTCCAAGTTTTCAAAGCTCCCCTTTGTTTATCAAAGCACAATCGAATTAAACGAGCATATAAAATGATTTTGCTACAATGCCCACACATCCTAATAATACAAAAAGGAAATGAAAAATACAAAAAATGTGCTTGGTAAGGATGTCCAAGAAGACAATCATACCTTAAAATATTTTTCATCTGTCAAAACACTAAGACATGCAGCTCCTCCTTTCTCGTAAGCTTTAGCAATTTCAACCTATCATGAGAAACAGTCAATCATGATGAAATCACTAACATGATTGCTACCATGCCAATGTGACTTTTGGAACATAGTTTCAGTTCTTGAAGGCATTTTTAGGGAAAAATGCATTATTACTTCGAAACTCCCCACTGATTTTTCAAAAACATTTGTGCACCATTCAAAATGTCAAAATCACAGGAAACATCCCTAGTTTAAGGTTATTTCCAACTTTAAATTCAAAAAATAAAACTGAAACCATTAAGCACCACTTGTAGAAAGCATCTGTGTTCAAATCAAAACTTCAAGTGTCCATTCACTGGGGAACTTTACACCATTAGTATAGACTATAGAGGCAAGAGATAACTTGATGATTTTAAAATAGGTTGCTTATTCAAGATGCTGAAATGCCAAGTTTAATAGCAATAAAAACGCAATCATATAGATTTGTATGAAAATCCCATTACAAGAAAGGTCTAAGCAACTGTAAGGTCATCTTGGAAAAAAACAGACTCAGAAAACTACAACCAAGACTCAGAAAACATAACGACCAAGAAAAGCTCATCAATTTTTACAAGGTAAACATGAAAAAGAAAAGTATAAGCCTATAAAACATATAGAACCAGAAAATACTGATTAGTCGTGGTGAAAGCATGCATTAGAGGATGTCAAACCACCCCGCCCGTATTACTAATTAACAAAAAAAGGCATATACATACAGGATCAAAATCCTCTCTTAAAATCCCTCTACTTGGTGAAGCCTTCTTGACTTCAGCAATCAAACCTGGAAACCCCGTTCGACGATTTGCTTCCCTAAGAGCTCCAAGAAAATCCCTTGTGGGAGGAGCGTTCTCAAGAGATTTCTTCAGCGAAGAAAGTGGTTTTCTCTGTCTCATCTGAAAACGGTTTCCACCATAATTCATATATTCACTAACAGATAAATAATAAATCAAAAAATAACAAAATGAGGTGATTATTACTTACTTTAGCAACTTCCACGTCCTTGTTCCAAACAATTTCCTCAAGAATGTTACGAGGAGTGTTACCTTCATTCTGAACCCGAAATTCAAAGGGTCCCACATAGTGCAAAGGTGGGCCAGTGGGCGGCCTTCGTCTGATTCTTATACCTTGGCTAGCAGCTACCTCTTCTTGCAGCATCATCACTTCAAATTCCTTCGCTTTTAGCTCATCTTCCTTATTCACCGTTGGAAACTCAGCCTGCAAATCATTTGTAAATAAATCAATTGATAACAATAACGATTAAGAAAACTAATCAATCCACATAACAAACAAACCTGTTGAGCTTCAATGGAGGTAACGGAAAACCGATTCCCGGCACGCGGGTTCGGGTTCATGGAGAAGTTGCTGGGTTTGTGATGGAGAGGAGAAGGTTTGGGTTTGGTAAGGAAAGGAGCCCTTGTTGATCTCAAAGAAATCAATCCCGCCATTTCCTCTCTCGCTCGCTCTCTGCAATTATTTTAAAACCAGAATGGTACTGGACTGGATGGCGTGGCTTGGCTTTGAGTGGGCTGGTAGGGAGGGAGAGGGGAGAATGTATGCACAGACGGATTGTCGTTCAATCCACATTTCTCACACGGGTTATGTTTGCCTGATAAGGAAGGACATCTACCGTTGATTATTGGGTTAATTACGTTTTTTTTTTTTAGTTTGATTAATTGGATCTGGATGCTATTCATTTAGGATACGTGAATCTACATATCTGTTTATAAATAGATATAAATTAAGAGAAGATATATATATATATATATATATATATATAATTACAAGTTATATGAAATAAAAATAATCTCTCTTCATTCCTTTAATTTTTATTATTCTTATTTATTCTATTAACTTTTCATTAAGTATATCATATGTTTCTAAATATATGATTTTATAAAACGTTATTAACACGAATTACTCTATGTTTTTATCTTGAAGCAAATAATTATATTTGACTTTATTTATAAGAAGTAAAAACTATGCTTATATACTTATATATGTGTGTATGTGTGTGTGCATACTCTTATATTAATTTCAATACAAATTTGAATAAAATCTCTTGAAATCTTATTCATTACTATATTTATTATTGTTTAAATTATGTATTTATATTTTTGCAAATCATAAGTATGCTTTTATGTTTATTAGAGGATCTTGTCCTCATTGGACTTGTATCTTTTCATTCACATAAGAAATTCTATTGTGTGTTTATAAATATGGTATATAGGTTGGAAACCTAGCCTACGGGCTACTAGTCCAAAATAAGATGAAATATTTTTTGTGGTTGAGGTATAACAATATCATGTATTATTTTTATTTTGATTGAAAATTTGATCTTACTAAATTTTCTTATTATTGTATTTTTGTGAATTTGTTTATATTATTATTTTCTACATTTATATGAAGCATATTTATTTTAAGGGAACAATAGTTTTATTCAACATTTAACCAAAAGTTTATTCAATACTTATTATCAATAAACTAAATTTCTAATCATTTTTTTTTTATATTTTTTATGAATTTACAATGTCAAACTTGAGCTTTGTTGCACTAGATATTATGGGAAAGAATTATATATCATAGATTCTTGATGCTGAAATTCATCTAGATGTCATGGGTCTTGGAGAAACCATTCTATATGGTAATGAAGCATCTAGTCAAAATAAAAAGCAAAGACCCATGATTTCTTTTAAACATTATATATGGTAATGAAGCATATGATTAAAATAAAGCAAAACTCATGATTTTCTTATGTCACTATCTTCATGAAGAGTTGAAAATAAAGTATCTCACAATCAAAGATCCCTTTATTTTTTGGCAAAATTTGAAAAAAGATATGACCATCAAAAGACAATTAGTTTTCTCAAAAGCTCGTTTATTATTGGATACATTTATGATTGTAGGATTTTAAATAAGTAAGTGAATACAATTATGCAATGTTTAATATCAGCTCTAAGTTGAAATTATGTAGAGACAATGTCAACGATGAATATATGTTAGAAAAAAAATATTATTTGCTTTTCATGCCTTTAATGTCCTCTTGCGGTAGTAATATAAAGAACAAGGTGTTTAAGAAATATTCGAACTGATTTTATATCTATTTATGGCTAAATAAAATAATAAATTTTTAATTAAAAATCATGAATCACAACCTACTAATTTAGCTTCATTCCCTGAAGTAAATGCTACAAGATATAATAATTATGGTTAGGGTCAGGGTTAAGGTCATGGACGAGGACGATTTAATTATCTGTAACTATAATGGTCGTAATATGTCAAATTCTAATAAACCTCCATAGAATAAAAAGAAACAAGAAATGGGGAAAAACATACATAACAGGGATATCGAAAAGGTAAAAAATATTTTTTATCGATATGTAATGAAAGAACAATGACCTCGTACCTGTCATACATTTAAGCATCTTATTGATTTATATCAATCCTCGTTGAAAGAAAAGGAGAAATTTTTTTTCCTCACCCACATCAAGGTAATGATGATAGTTATTTTGACCTTTTGAATATGATGCACCTTGACGTTGCAGAATTTTTATAAGCAAATTGATGAAAAAGATAATGTTTATCATAATGATAATAATTAGTTTAGAATTTTGTTAATCTTTTAAGTATTTCTTTATGATAGTATATTTTGATGTATTTTCTTACTTTTATTATGTTTATGCTCTTTTCATTACAAAACATGTCTTCCTTATTAATTATTACTACCAGAATTAACAATTTTACAGACAGACATAACATACATGGCCTTCATATTATATCTTTTGTTGAAAAAATAAGTTAACAAGTTGCCTCGGATTTTCATATAGTAGAAATAATCCTTACCTTGAAACAACTTGCATATGTTTGTAAAACTATAGTTAATATATATTACAACTTTGATGCAACCAAACTAATACAAGAATACCCAAACATTGCTAAACATTGTCCACAATGAAACGCAGACATAATAATGGCTAGTGTATTTTTATGCAATTATGATTTGTCCATCCATAATGGAATTAAGAATGATTTGTCCATCCACAACAAAATTGTTGTCATCTACAATATTTTTGTGTTTTTGTGAGATATGTTACAATGTTTTCACCATGAGGATTAGTTTTTTTTTGTATAATATGACAACAAATTATTGTAAATGTTGTCATGGACTGAAGTTCTTGATTGAAAATGAAATATAATATATATTACAAAAGGAAGCTTGTAATAAAAATTATTAGTATGGGGTTTGATTAATCAAACTCTCATAAAAGAGGGACCACGAATTTATATAACTCATCTATTATTATCAGTGTATATAGAAATTTTATTAGAGGGCATTTTGTAAAAAGATGATTCTGAAAAGAGATGGTTGTGTATAAGATAAAGTAATTATAATAAACCAGTTTTCTTACTTTGCATGGCCAACAATTTCCAAAATAACAAGGAAAATGATATACAATGCCTTTGGAAATGACACAATCATGGACAACATCATTCTCTTTTTTCATTCTTCCTACCCCCAACAAAATCTCCAGAGAAAGAGTATCAGCAGTGGTTCTTCTCTTGCAAAATATCAAACATGATTCAGATAACTGGCAACATTTTTACCTCTTGTTTGAAAATCTACATTTTGTAGACCTTTTCTTGTAGCTAAAAATCAATACATCCATCAAAGCAACGTAATGGTCAACGAGGGAGTTCCTACTGATTACATAACAAAGCAGAAGCAAATTACAAAAAACATTTCTTCATGAAAAAAAAATGTAAATTGATCCTTTAAGTATTCATTCAATCTGTTTCTTTCATCTGCTTGCAACAATCCGACTGCTAACTTCCCATCAATTTCTGCAATACAGATTCCCACCTGTGCGTCATACAACTAAATTCTTATTATTGGTGTTACAGGTTTTGCCTTCTAGTAGATATGGCAGAACATGTAAAAAACTCCAGTATTACTGCTCTTCAGATGAAGTTGGGCTCTGTGAAACAGGAATCTCTGAGAGTGATGGCCGTAGGACTAGATACAATGCAGGACCCCAAGAATGGAACCAGTGATATGAGAAGAAGCCATGAACCTTTGTCATACCTGTAAGACAGAACAGTTAATCGTGCTAAGCTAATTTCACCTTAAAAGGATTTGAAAGGAATAAAAGGATTAAGGTAACATTATTTATATAAGCTCTCACCACTTCCTGGCAGTCATATCGTTGTAAACCCAAAACGGGCCAAAAGCAGATAATAGAGTAAAATCAAGGCAAGTTATGTGGATCTGCGAGTGAGGTGATGAAGGTAAGTTAGCATCAATTTTGACAAATACAACCACGGTAACGATACAGTACATAAATGCACAAAGAACTACGATGCTGATTGTCAGCTCTGCATCAGTTTTAGACTTTGACCGATAACAAAGTATGCACAAAAGCTAACACACTTACGAATTTGCTTTCCCTGAAATACTGGTAGAACTCCATCCAATCACCACCATTTAAAGCTGCATTGACGATTATAGCCAGCCCTGCAGCCAGTGATATCTGAAGTGTAATAGAGTTAAATTGCATTTCCTTGACACAAGAAAGAAAGTTAAGTAGATCCCAGTCACTTGCTAGTACAGAGATTAAAGAAAGATGAACATTTAATGGATAAGAAAAGGGCGAGAATCAAGATTTTCTTAATTGATGTTAAACATAAATTGCTTGTTTAATAAAGAATAACTCATGAACACAACTACATTGGCTATGGTGACATCACCTTTTTTTCCTTACAGAAGAAAGCACAAAGGCAAGCGGAAATAGAGGTGGCAGAACCAGGTGCATCAGAAACTTCTTTTTCAACCTCGCAAGTTGATCTTAATCATTTTCATGATAATTTGACAGGGTACAGGCTGAATTAGACTTAGTGAAGACCCTATCATCACACTGACTGTCTAAATTCTAAAGTTGTATGAAGTGCATGTTAATTGATAGTCTCCAACATTTCCTTACAAAATAGTTACAGCATCACAGGGATTTGTACTATATTATACCACAAGATAGAAGAATCATCTCAGTCCAACACAGTATATGAAATGCTATGTTGTGATTGAATAACAGGTAGAAATGCAATGTGCATGAGCACATGAAGTACACGGACTTTTTGAAAGAGATAACACCTTATTATGGGACTATAATTATAAAGCAGCATTTGTGAAGCATTTAAAATTCTACCTAGTTAGCTCTCAGCAGATCCTCTCAAACGCTTTAAACAGAAGATTGAGATGTTCTATCATTGAAAACTTACTCCAGAAGTCAACTTTGATTCCAAAAAATTAAGAGGCCATCTTCCAAGCTCATTTTCTTCAACAGGAGGTGGTGGTGGTGTCCAGAGAATAAAATAGGGTAGAAGAGCATATGCACCACCAAAACATGAAAGGATAAGGAATGGCCAAACAGGAATATTGGTTTTTGAGCTGCAAAACAAGAAATGGATTCATAAGATTCGGCGACTTCCCAAAATTTACGAGAAAAATTTACATGATTTTTTATACAGCAGCTTGCCATTCCCTTTCAATCCAACCAGAGTCAGATGCATGCATAAAGACTTAAAGCTCATGACCCTATACATAACATGCAATTTTTCTGCTACCAGATGTATAAGGCATTATAGCAAAATAATGAGAAATTAGAGGTCACGCTCATGCAATTGCTTTCCCTTGATAAACCAACGGCACAATAGAAAGATGCGGTCAGACTGAAAAGTGACTGTCTCTCTGAACATCCCAGTAACTTAACAGATTGTCCTTACTGAATTTTGAAGCAATTAGTATTAAACAGAGGAAAGGCAATGGGAGCTAAGTCTAAGCGCCAAGTGGTATCGCTAACATCCTGAAACCTTGTTAGAGGTTCAGACCCTTTAATAAAAAGCCAAGTCCCTTTAATATCGGGGATGGGGGTGGAATTTACCTTCTGCCTGTTGGAAGTAGAAGCATGCTATAAACTAAAGGCCAAAGACCCATGATGTACCACAATGATACAAGCACAGAATTCATCCTAAAGCCATCATCTCCCTTCAAATTGAGCAGTTTCTCCAGGAAATACATGTCCCTTGACTGCAAAAGAGTTATAATTCAACTTCCATTAAAAAGTTTAACTCTTCAACTTATCTAGAAGGACATAACAAAGTCATAAAAACAAGCCAAAAGCAAACAGTCTAATCAACAGAAGGAAAAAAAAGATTGTCGTAAATTTAGCAATATATTATAATATTACCGGAGTCTGGTCTGGAGTGAGGTTGAAAACATAGTAAATGATTCCACCCCAGAAGACAAATAGCAGAATTGAAGTTGTCCAGTCCCTTCCTCCCTCTTTACCACCACCTGTATCATCTTTTTCTAAAACTTGGTCATCCGGTGACTCATTGTCAGAGTTTAAGGTGCTATAACAAGTCTGAAGAACACCCTTCTTATTATTATTATAAATGTGTAGGGGTTTAGCTGAATCTGAAATATTTAAGCTTTTTCTTGTACTGGTATTTGAAAACAATAAGAATGTGATATGGGTTTTGCGTAAGGATTTGGGCTTTGGGTTAACCTTGAGAGGAAGACAGGAGAAGTTGCAGGAGATGATGAGATTTGTGCTAGCAACCATCTTTGCTGGAAGCAAACTCGCCAGGTTCTTGCGGGCTATGTTCTTTTGTAATTGTCTGATTGCAAGTGCACGACATCGTTTGGGATGGGAACGGTGCAGTTTTGAGTAAAGGCTCCATCAAATATCACAAAACGACACCGTTTCAACGAGGGAGGAGGACCGCTTACTTAAAAAGGATTAAAACCCGTTCATAGCCAACCAGAATCTCTGGCTAAAGTTTTGACTGGCACATTTATATTTACTTTATTTCATTTTAATACCTAAACTATAGGCTATCTGCATTTTTGTCCTCTCTAGCGGTTCGACCACATCACCAAATAAATTTTTTGGCTTATGCAAAGTTTCCTTCATACTAATTTTAAACCCAAATATTAAAGAGTTAGTGTGCTTTAAATTTTGTAAATTTCACATAAAAATTGAGTTTTGATATTAAATAAAATTAAAATTATTGTTTGGATGATGGGGGTGATTTAGTGGTTAAAATGATGAAATTTTAATGGTGAGTAGTGATAGAGGAGGTTGTGAAATAAAAGCTAAAAGGGATTGAAATGAGGAAATAGAAATAATTGAGGGGTCTTAAGTTATATATATGGTTTAGCCCAGAATCTATCTTCATCACCTCAGCTTGTTGCATAGATAAGGTAGGTGTCTTCCTCTCTTCAGTCTCTCGATCTGTGCACTGTACACAGACATGGCTGAAGCTGGTAGAATTATTCTCAACACTACATTTCTTCCTTCCCTCCATTCTCTCCACAAAACACACAGAAAAGTCTCATACTCACAACCCTTCTTGCACAAAAGGCACCCAGCAATTCAGTGCTCAATTTCAACAAGCAGTGACACCAAAGCAGCAGCAAAAGTGTCCGAGACCGTGCCGTGGGGCTGTGAAATCGATTCCGTGGAGAACGCGGAGGCCCTTCAGAAATGGTTGTCTGACTCGGGCCTTCCTCCTCAGAAAATGGGAATACAGAAGGTGGAAGTGGGAGAGAGAGGTTTGGTTGCTTTAAAGAATATCAGGAAGGGTGAGATGCTGCTCTTCGTACCTCCCTCCCTTGTCATCGATGCCGACTCTGTAAACCCTTCTTCCCTTTTTCTTCTGTTCATAAAAGAAAAATATGTTATCATTGGCAACTGGTTAGAATTTGCTCTACCTTGTAGGAGTGGAGTTGCCCCGAGGCAGGTGAAGTGTTAAAACAATACTCCGTACCAGATTGGCCATTGCTTGCAACCTATCTTATCAGTGAAGCAAGTTCTGAGAAATCATCAAGATGGAGTAATTACATATCGGCCCTACCTAGACAGCCCTATTCTCTTTTGTACTGGTAAGTTTTTCATGTTGGATGTTTGATAGATCATAAACTGCTGTAAAGAGCTGTTCAAGAGGTTTCCTTTTACACTTCTTCCCCCATAGCCTCTCTATATCAATTCAGGACACGAGCGGAACTAGATACGTATCTGGAAGCTTCACGGATCAGAGAGCGGGCAATTGAAAGGATTACCAATGTTACTGGAACGTATGGATCAAATTGTTTTTGTTATTCATGTGCCGATTTCTGTGCTATCTGCTGTGGAACATGATATTTTGTGTTTACTCCCTAACATTTGGTTAGTCCCTCTTGGCAGATATAATGATTTAAGGCTCAGGATATTTTCCAAGCATCCTCATCTATTTCCTGAAGAGGTATGCAAGAGGCATTTTGTCTAATATGATATTTTCCAAGTACTGGCATTCTTTGCCTTCATACTTACACTTTTTAATTCTGTAAACTAACTTATGTGTCTTTTACAAGAGATATGAGAGCCTCTATAAGCTTTTATTAGTTGCCTGAATGCTGTATATACTGTTGATACAGCTCACCGTTTGTTTGATTTTTCCTATGTGTATGACTTGCAGGTATTTAATATGGAGAGTTTCAAGTGGTCGTTTGGCATTCTCTTCTCTCGCTTGGTAAGTAATCTTTTTAACACTGTTTCTGTAACATATACAGGAGTTATGGAGGATGTTTTGGAAGCAGGTGGCGTTAGATTGCTTTTCTGAGAGATTGAGTAAATTAAGCTTGTCATGTAAAATCATTTGCAAGTTGATGTGTGAATTGAACAAAATGAAATATGAAATTCTCCTTCATTTTGTCTTGCCCTCTTCTTTTTTACTATAAATTGCTACAGCGCTCAGTCTTACTCATGAAATCAGCTACTAAGACTGCAAATATAAAAATCAATGTAATTGTTTCAATGGAAAAACTCAATGACACCTCATTTTTGTTGAATTGGTATTGAATAACTTGCAGGCCTTTTCTATAACACTTGTAATTGCATATGAGATCCTTCCACAGAAGTGTCAATTGAATCTTAAATTTGAAGGCTTAAAATAGTGATTTGAGTGGACATGATTTATCTCTTCTGCATAGGTTCGCTTACCGTCGATGGATGAAAGAGTTGCCTTGGTTCCCTTGGGCAGATATGCTGAATCACAGTTGTGAGGTATGTTGATTAATCATCAGAAATTTCTCCTTGGAAATATGGGCTAATTACGTAGTATAAGAATCAATGTTTAATGAGCATTCTTGCAATTGGATGGTCCAGGTGGAGACTTTTTTGGATTATGATAAATCATCAAAGGGAGTGGTATTTACAACAGATCGACCATACCAGCCAGGTGAGCAGGTAAATGAGATTTTCTTTGTAAAACTCAAGTCATTAGTTGCCAAGAGAATTGCTAGATAAACCATTTACTGAACTGCATTGATAATGCAAGACTAGTTCTTAAATGGAAACGTTGTAATGGAAAAAACAACAATTAAAATCTTATTTTTGTTGTTTTCATGAAAAAAAAATGCTTTGAAAACATATTCTGAATTTAAACTATTAAATATATTTACCAACAAAAGTGCTGTCACTAAGATGATGGCATGAACGTGAGAATGAAAGAGGTGATCATGCCAAACTGTTTTCTCTCGGTAATGGAAGGTTTTCTTAGATGAAGAAAAAAATTTGGTGTTATGAACTTCACTGTCAAATTACTAGCTCCAAGTACCGAAATATAAACACAGCAGATAAATGAGTAATAAGGATGCCATTTTGTGCAGGTTTTCATATCATATGGGAGGAAATCTAATGGAGAGCTGTTGCTATCTTATGGATTTGTTCCAAGAGAGGGCACCAATCCTAGTGATTCAGTGGAGTTGTCGTTGTCTCTGAAAAAATCTGATAAATGTTACAAAGAAAAGTTAGAAGCTCTTAAGAAGCATGGATTGTCAGCGTAAGTACTAATAACTGGCAGTAGCATCTTCAATCACTGCTCATCCTTAAATCGTTGTGTGACATTACATATATCTGTTCAATTAGCAGATCCCAATGTTATCCTCTGCAAGTCACTGGTTGGCCATTAGAGTTAATGGCATATGCTTATCTGGCAGTCAGCCCACCAAGCATGAGCAGGCAGTTCGAAGAGGTTTGTGAGATTTATCTTCTTAATTAGGAAAATTGTCAAGAACTTGTTCTGCTGTCTAAACTCTAAACGTTTACTCCAGATGGCTGCTGCTGCATCAAATAAGACAACCACCAACAAGAATATAGCATACCCTGATATCGAGGAACAAGCATTGCAATTCATATTGGATAGTTGCGAGTCAAGCATATCAAAATACACCAAATTCTTGCAGGTGAGAGAATTTTTGTTGTTATTTATAACCTTGTGGGCTATGCATTGCACAGAATAACTGTAATTAACACAGAAGAAATTCTCATTTAATGATGGAATTACATGGATGCAAGTGCAAGAAGCAATGTTCTTTCGTTTATTGATTACTTTTAACATTAGTTTATTATTCTTCCATCATAGGCAAGTGGATCGATGGATTTGGATGTGACATCTCCAAAGCAACTTAACAGAAGATTGTTCCTGAAACAGCTAGCAGTGGACTTGTGCAACAGTGAAAGCAGAATACTATTTCGTGCACAATATGTAAATAAAACCCTTCTCCTTTTGCAGCATGATAATTCTTATTTGAGTATTATGCATTCCATGTTTATTATCATAAATTGTTGGTGAGTTAAAGCCTTTATTTCAACTCTCATGTTGTGTTGTCAAACCATGAATTACACCCTTTTCAATGTGCTAATCAGTGAGCATTTTGAAATGTTACATATTCCTGTATGCTTACAGATGACACGAGCTTGCCCTCTTTATAATTTCGCAGATGGCTTATCATGCCAGTTGCTCTCATATTATTCTTAATGTTTTATTCATCAGGTACTGAGGAGAAGATTGAGGGATATAAGGAGCGGTGAATTGAGAGGTCTGAAGATTTTTAGTGGGTTCAGAAACTTTTTTGGATAGCTTCATAGTGTGTATTTAGAATCAGAGATGGATATCTCTTGCTGTACGAGCAGCAAGACAGCAAAGAAACAGTAAATATCTTGAGTGATTGAAGTATTTAATGGGGGTTTTCTTAAACCATTTTTTCAATGTATTGTGATACCACAGAGACAATTTTTAGCAATCATAACTATTTAGTGGGGTTTTTCTTTTAGATTATAGTCGATGATTCTTTGTTTCAGCATTTTTTTTCCCTTTTCTATTTGATTAAATGCCTGTTAAAAAGAGAAATTGGTGTTTATAGTTTCTTGCAAGCAGAGACTATTCTGTAGGTTTAGCAAGCATCAATGTTTATAATTTAAAACTTGATTGTTCAGTGCTAGGATTTTAATCCTACCAAGTTGGTGGTCATGTTGAGAATAATCGTTTAAGTGTGCAGTCCTTAACACTAATCCATATAAACCATCAATGAAAAACCTTCTAAACTCTTTTAGGAGAGAAATTGATATACTTTAGAGTGCTAGCTCTTTTTTTTTATTTAAAGTATTTATATATTGTACTTTTCTCACCTTTTCTCTCAGCTCTAATTTTTTTTTGAGAAATTAGAGGCATAAAATTCTATTTATAGAAAAATATAACACTATAACTGATAAAATATGAATTTACCTCTTAAATAATATCACATTATTTTAGGATAATTTTTAAAAATTTTATTCAATCAAATTCCTACTTGGTTTTTCTAGGGCTAGAATTGTAATCAATTGTATTAATTATACTCTAATTCTTAATTTCTAAAATTTATTCACAATCAAGTCATATTTGATTAATTATTTCCATTTTAATTTCTGATAAATGGTTCTTATGTATGTGACTCATTAAGTTTCTTAATAAGTTGATCTAAATATAAATCATAATCCTAAATAAATAAGATTAAATAAATTAATTTATTATCAATTCAATAATTGATCAATTTATATTTAAAGATCAAGCACAATGTCAAGCAACTTGTCATAATCCCTCAAGCATAAGGAAAGTCATAACTTTTTGGTGACTAGTTTCTCAGTGTCATCCTTGTCTCTTCATCATGAATGTTTTGATTTAGATATTACAAAATGAATTGTGTTTGCTTTGTCAAATGATGTTAATTCTAAACATTATAATCATTGATTATTTGAATAAAATTTTGAAACTCTTTTCAAAAATTATTACACTTTGATCAATGATTTTACAATCAATATTATTTGAGAACAGATGGGAATATTTTTTCTAACTCACCTATAATTATAAATTCTCTCTTGATTACTCAAATATTTTCATATAGTTATCTTGTTTGTTACTCTTGATTAGAACAATATGTGGTCGGGCTCAAATCATGACACTCTCATATAAAATAACTTAACAATCTCAAGTTTAAAAATCATTTACACAACTATCACAAAAGTTTTTCCATATACATAAAAGATCTCTCCATATAGAATTTTTTTTTGTTAGTGAGTTTAGTGCACTTATATATTAATTATAGTTATCTCTCATATCTTTGTTTATGAGAGCATTTGTGTTCCTTTCATAAAAAAAAATATATATATATATATATATATATATATCAGTTTCAACAACTCATTAATATTTAATTTTAATTAAAAAACAACTTATCAAGAACATCTAGGAATAATAATTTAATACAATAGAAATATCATAATTACAACAACTTTATAATTTCCTTTGTAAAGCATTTTTATCATATGAACTTTATCTTTACTTGAATTTATTAATTAAACATTACATTACATTCATTAATCAAATATAAATTAATATTAAATATAAAGAAAATCTTTATTACTAATAAATGTATTTTACACGGATAAAATAAGTGTTATGTGTAACCAAGTAATTGGCTACAAAACATATTCACGACATAATACACGTCCAAATTGAGCATGCATTTTGTTCTACACTAGTAGACGATTTATGGAAGCAATCAAGGCACAAAGGGATCTTGTAACTCACTTGTACAGTTTCTGGAGCTCATCTTTAAATTTGGACTTCAGCTGCTCCCTTTTTATCTTGAGGGCAGCAGTAACCAAGCCAGACTCGGGTGTCCATGGATCTGACAGCAACTTGATCTTGGCTGGAGTTTCAAACTTGTCCAGCCTCGAAGCTTTTGCTACCTGCAGAGATGGAATTCTCTCTCAGATCTACAGCAAGGATTCTGTTTCTTCCACAATATATATTAACAACTGTAATCAGGGCAAGCAAAAAACTAAAAATCTTTCATTCCAAATATGAAGAATGATCTCGGGTAGACAAATGCAAACAGATTCAGGTGGACTTTAAAGGTCACATGATGAAACAATGAATACAAGTTTCCATCTAGGAATTTACATCAGGTACATCTTGATGGATGAGGCAAGCACATCTTGCCAGAAGACCGGGAGACATAAATGCACGTGCAATTACAAGCAAAGTCACAAAATCAGAAGGTATGGTGATATCCATTCATGTTTCAGCTTGAAAATATGAACGAGTTCAGAAGAAAAAAAAACAAGAGCTCCCATGAATGAGAGTTTTAAATAATCATAAGATTTCAAATAGCTCTCCAGTAAGCAAGCAAAATAAACCAACCTTGGAAAGTGATTTTTCGACCTCACTGACAGCATCGGCTTTGTTACACAGTTCAGAAAAGTTTTGATGCTGGATGCCAGCTTCCTGGGCCCACTTCTCAAGCATGTGACTCGATGGAACAATTAGGGCAACACAATAGTTATGGAAGGGGATCTGCATGAACCATGATATTATCAACATAGTCACTCGATGTTAATGCTGCCTCCACCTGCAATCAGGGCACAAATCAACATTATTGGCACATTAATGCATATGTATGTACCTTAGAAATACTTTCACAAATTTTCAGATATTAAGATTTATAAACACCTTTCCAAGAGAGATATACTCTCCATGTTGAAGTTTGACGATGTCCTTCTTCCTATCAATAATTTCAAGGCATCCATCAGGGTGAAACTGCCCAATGTCGCCGGTATAGAACCAACGCATGCCCCTTTCATCAACCTATAGCAGGTCGAAAGAGAACCAGTTTTCCATGTCTGAGCACACGGCAGAGCAAAAGGAAAATGCACATTCACACCCATAAAGAAAACATACACATGTGCTCATGCAAGCACACTAAAGCATACCTTGTAGACCTCTTTAGTCTTTTCTTGGTGGTTGAAGTAACCAGCAGTCACGCTGACTCCCCCAACTACAACCTCTCCTCGGGGCATAGGCTTGTCAGCCACCGTATACCCACCTTCTTCCCAAGAAACAAGCTACAATACCAAAACAAAGGAGTTCTTAAAACTAATATTCTAAAATCTAACAAATTGAGCATCCCCTGCCTTTGCAACTATGATTTTTTTAACACAATGTGATGTTTAATTTGACCATAACCTTGAAAAAGGTAATTAATGTCCTGAATACCAGCTTTTGGTTGACATTGGTTAATGGAAAACCGTTTTGGAAGTATAGGCTAGAGCAAGTTAAGATGTAGCGACCTAAATTTGAAAACTTATTTTAAGTTCCTTTTGGTTCTCATCTTCTGCTCCTTTCTGTTCTCGCAGGTAGATATGGTTTCGAAGTACCAGAGTGGGACATCCGCTCTAAGTGGTCACTTTATCAAGTTTTAGGGCAATCCGACCTAGCTTATGCGCTTTAGCTTTTGCACTTAACTTAAGCAGCAAAGCACAGAAAGAAGGGCGGTGGGAGGATCGAATATAAAAGCAAGTTAAGGAGGCGCAGCTCCGTGAAGGAACTAACAACCAACACCGTATGGGTAAGCCTCTCTGAGAGAGGTGAAGAAGGCGCGCGGGGACAGAATTCTCTTTGAATACCAAGTCCAGTTCAGATCGTGAAACTAAATAAAGTTTCCTTTCGTAGAGATATGCCATACCTTAATGCAGCTACATGGAAGAGGTGGTCCGACACGGCCCACGGATGGGTCGTCCCACTCAGTGAAAGCAGCTCCAGCACATGTTTCTGTCAAGCCATATCCTTGACCAATTATAGCCCTGAAGATGAAAATTGTGCACTGAATATCAATCTAAATTGACAGCACTGAGAGTTGAAATATATAATGTTATAAATACCATTTTACAGAAGCAAACCATTTTATGCACTGAAGGACTGATCAAACATGGTAGAGAGCTTATTCTTACACAGTTTTCAGACATGCATGATTGCATGTCATCCCAAACTAGTATTTCATGGATTTTAAAATCCAATAACACCACATGTCAATTTACATGTTTTATGTTCCCAATTACTGGTAATAAGCATCTAGGTTTTTTATTTCCACTATCTGACCATTCAATAGCAGACTCAAGAGCACAATATAGTTACATCCTGTGTCCAGGATACAAGATGGTTTCTGTCAAACTCCAGAGGACAGTTCTATCACACATTGCAAAACACAAGAAATGCTTTGTGCTCTCATAAATTAGGTTCTGGTGAATAGCACAGCCAACTATAATATATTGTCACCTAAAGATGACACTGAAAGAAGTAATGAAAGGAATACAAAGGAAAGAATTAGAATGAATATAGAAGTTTTCCCTTCAATTATCTTGGTATATGTAAATGAGAATGTCATTACCCCATGCAGATGTTAGTGAACCGCTGTGAATCCCCAGATAAAGGGGCTCCACCACATAGGACGAATCGCATACGAACTCCAAGTAAAGCACGTATTTGTTTGAAGGCAATGACATCCCACAGCATTCTCTCCAGTCCCCAAGCACCAAACCAGCTTCCTTCTATGGCTGCCAATCGGCGCTTATATCCAATGTTGAAAAGCTTCTTTGCTAACCCTCCCTTCTCCTCAACCTGAAATGAATCATAAAAGGCATTAAAAAAAAATTTACCCAACAATGAGGGCATTCTCAACTTACACTAATGCATTAATAACTAGTACTGCAGAACTATATGGCGCAGATATTAATGCCGATTCAGTTAACACCTTTTTTAGAACTCCATCCCGGACGCGGTCTAGTATGGCTGGAACTGCTGTCATGAGAGTAGGATTTAATACAGATGCATCACCCTTGGTTCCTTTCTTAATTTTGTTAGAAGTATCCGTCAGAGTCAATGCCGAACCATAGCCAATAGCACAGCCTACAGACAACATTACAGACTGGACAACCACAAAATTTAGCATTTATATGTTATATGTTACAAGTAGCACAGGAAAGAAGTATCTGTAATTGAGTACCTCAGCTGCCAGCTCAAAAACATGGGCTAGGGGCAAATAAGCCAAAAATACATCATTGGTACCCAGTTTTGGAATCACCGTCATAACAGCTGCAGCAGTGGCTACAATGTTGCCGTGAGTAATCATGACTCCCTAGGTTGTAAACAGGATGCAGGGTCAGGTCTAAAGAAAGCATGCAGTTGTAGTGATGAAGAAATAATGAAGTTGGAATTCAGTACTAGCAGGAAAAAAGTAAGGAAAAATAAAAATGCAATGTTCTTTACTGCATTGGTACTTGTCTCAATCTACAAAACTAAGCCTTTGCATTCTGCACTTGGAGTTTCATTGTTCTCAGTGTCTTGAAATATGAGATATTGGACTCAAACCTTTTTTTCTGTTTGGACACACGCAACCACAGAGAGTGATCTTCTGATTCATCTTCTTTACAATAAGGTCTATTGGCAAGATTTACCATGCAATGAGTTCCAATCAGTGATGCAAAATGTGAGAAACTAAAGCACCGGACAAACCTTTGGCTGGCCTGTACTGCCACTTGTGTACATAACAAAAGCAATTCCATTCTTTGTAGGTAAGCTTGGAGGAAGAGGACTGTTCTCCCCCAGTTTCTCAACTTCAGAAAAAGATGAAACCTTCCAATTGCTCATGCCTGATACGCCCAAATCATTTGTAGTTTCTCCATCTTCAAAGTAAATGACATTCTTAATAGTTGTTATTTTTTGAGCTTATTTCAGCTAGCGTTTTCAAATTCTTGGGATCACAGATCAGGGTAGAAACTTGAGTCTGTCAACGTTTTCAAAAATTCAAGTGAGAGCCATAAAAATCTGGACTGTCACAGAGAAAAGGTAAATGATTCAAATGCCACAAATTAGTTATATTATAGGTAATCTAATCAGGCAAAGCAAGTTCACGAAGAGAATCTCATACCTCATTGAGTGAATAGACCAAAGCATCCACGCCTAGAGAAGCATAAATAGTGACAACTGTAATGTTCTGCCGAAAGCACCCCTGTAATCCAACAAAAACAACACTCAAAAATTGGCTGTACATCCATTTTTATTAGGGATAAAAAGAAAAAAGAAATATATATGCGCTGCAAACTCGAAGATACCTGAAAGGCAATCAGCCACTCAGCCCGAGTATCAGCAAAAATTCCAGCACGAGTACCCTCTTTGTGCCCTAGCATAATAAGCCCAGATGCAAAGTTACAGGCACGATCAAAAACCTGCCCATAGGTTTGCCATTCATAATCACCCAGGTGCAGCTTCTCAAACTTCCTGCCATCACTAGCAGTAACAAATTCCTTACTAATTAGCCTCCTTGTTCCAAGAAATCGTTCTGGCAAATGCTTTTTACAAGATTGCTCAAATAGAGCTGCCATGGTTGTTGCTCCTTTCCAAGGGACTTCAACTAGCTCAGCATGCCGAGCATTGTGAACTGCATAACCTGCCTCGCCGCCTACCTCTACCGGAACTCCTCTCTGTTTCACCTTCTTCTTTCCCATGAAGATAGTTGAAAGTAATATAGGTATGAGGATAGCAGCAGCAGCAGCACCCACAATGCCATATGTTCCATAGCCTCTCCCAACTGACGAGTAATCATTAGAGTCCAATTTCTCTAGAACAGGTGAGGTCGAAAAACTTCCCTCGGAATCAGCCATTTTCAATGCTTCTTATATGATGGTTTAAAGAATCACCTGAGATGGATGACAAGAATTAGAAGCACCGTCATCACCCATCTTTCAAAAATGAGAAACAAACAACAGAGCTACAAGGATTTGTACGACATATATATACCATTTAAAATAAAGGAGAATAAGGATGTTCCTTGGCGTATAAAACTTGGATTAAGGTAAAGAACATGCAGACATACACTGTCACCTCAAAATCAAGTTCCTTCATGATCAGGAACCAGCGGAGTAAACATTTGTTGCTCACTGTAAATTAACTAACAGTCATAGGTCACATGATTTTGCAAAAGAATCACAATTTACTCAGATTAAGACAGGAAATGCAAAGGGGGTAAAACAAAAACAAAAACAAAAAAAAAGAGCAAGGTGGGATCATAGAATAGAATATAAAGCAAGAAGCAAGCTTGTTAACATCAATATACAGCTGAATCCAAAAGTACTACTCACATTAAGATCAAAAACACCACCAACACAATAAAAAAGAAAGAAAAAACTACTACTCTGCCTTTGTTTCTATAGCTTTTACCTCTGGAAGATTATAGAAACCGAAGGAAAAAAGAAACCATGCATTCTTTGCCTTTGATTAATTTATACAACGCATGGAGTAAAAATAGTACAGTGAAGGAAAGTTTCAAGCCCTGTATCCCACTCTAACCTTTTTCTTTCTCTTTATCCCCCTCCCTCTTTATATACTGTTTTTTTCTTTTACTTTTAATTCATTAATAATACTCGAATATATTCTGAAATGGATTACTGAAGAAAGCGCTGCTGCTGAAAAAAAAAGAGCTCTGGTGAGTATTGTAACCAGGAGTAGTTTCGGCTTATGATAATTTAAAATTCCACTTGGCATTACAGAAGGGAGAGTGGCGTGCTAACCAAGCATCGTATCTGACCCTTGAGAGTTTAATTAAAGCTCTTTTTAAAAGTATTTTATATTTTAAAATATATTAAAATAATATTTTTTAAAAATTATTTTTAATATTATTATATAAAGATGATCTAAAAAATTAAAATTTTAATTTAAAATAATAAAAAAAATCATTTAAAAAAAAACATTTTAAAAATGGATTTTTAGGCCTTAATAAAGAGAGAGAGAAGAAGAAAAGGGAGGAAGGATGGAAGGAAGGCACACCCTCAGTTGGAGATTCTGGAGACTTTATTCCATTTTGTCAAAATCGCTACTATACCATTAAAGTCTTATGATTTTACAAGTTAATACGTATTTATTAACTAAAAATCTAAAACAGCTCAAGCTTATTTTGTAATATTAGAGAGGGATAGCTGGATTTCAATAGTGTAATTACTATTTTATCCCCTCAGTATACATGAAATTTTAGCCTTAGTATCAGGAGTATTTTTTATTATTGACATTTCTGTGCACGGTAAAATAATCATAATACCCTCTAATAAGAGAAAACATCAAGATTTGTCAGCGGGGATGTCCCGGTAATTACACATTTTCAGTGCACGGTGAAATAATCTTTTTACCCTCATATAAGAAAAAAAACATATGAGTTGCATGTGGGTGTGTTTCGGGAATTGCACGTTTAAAAAAAATATGTAAATACATATATGCCCCCATAAAAGACAAAATATAAAAAATGAATGCAGGGTTGTTTAGGTAATTCAACTTTTTTAAAATATTTAACCTCGAGATATTGTAGGCGCCTCGCCAAACATGCCTAAAGTTTTCATGTCACACGCTCCTGTATGGTGGCGCGTGCAATGGCGTTAGGCCATCAAAAATGTTCGTTCAGTGTCGCATCGGACGCACCTCCCTGTCTTCTTTCGCACGATGGTGTGTATATCATACCCCGGTGCCTAAAGACGTGATGGTGGTCGATTGAACTTTGTTTTTTTTTCTCTCCTGCAGAGTAAATTACATGTAAATCCCTTTGGTTTATGATTGTTTCACATGTGTGGTCTAGTCCTTATCATTGTGATATAAGTTTTGGTTTGTTTCAATTGTGTCATTCAATTGAAATTGATTAGATAATTTACATTTCAGTCCTTATTCTTTTAATTTCTGAATTGGTTTTAAATCTCTTAATATTTCGGTACAAAAGTTTTGATTTGTTCAATATTGTCCTTTGATTGAAATTGATTATATATTTTATTTTTCATTTCAGCTCTTATACTTTGAATTTTTTATTTAATTCCTTTATTGTTTTTTTTTAAATTTATGAAATAGTCTCTTTTTTTCCATGTTTATATGTACATGCTCTTAGTTTTAACTTTTCATTTATTTCTTTTTCTCTTTTGTTAGGGTTGTATTTTTTTATTTAGTCCTTTAATTTTAATTTATGTTTTTTGATCATTTGAAAAGTAATATTGAAAAGTCAAATGTTTTTTTAAGACTAATATTTTTTTTTGTCATTTATGTTATTTTTTTACTTACTATTTTGTTATAATTTTGATTTTTTTATTCTTCGAGGTAATTTTTTGTTTTTTTATTATTTATGCAATGATAGTAATATATAGTTTTTTTTCTCTTTTGTTGGGTTTTTTTTTAATTTAGTCCTTAAATTTTAATTTGTGTTAAAGGGGTGTTTTGGAAGTACTCCATAAGTATTTATCTAAGAAAAAATGTTGTTTTTTGCTTTAAATGAATTTTTTTAGTGTTTTTAGATTATTTTAATGTGGTTATATCAAAAATAATTTTTAAAAAATAAATAAAAATAATTTTAATGAATTTCTAAGCGAAAAACACTTTGAAAAACACAAATGTGATTACACTCTTAAACACCCTCTAAATCGTCTAAACCTCGTTTCACTCGTGAGCGAGATGTTTTCCAATTTTACAAAGGAAGTGTACATGTAGATTTTTTTTTGATGTATTTTTGTTCATATTTTTTTAAAAAAAAAACTCAAATCAAATCTATTTTATTTTGGTTTTCTTAACTCATATATAATTTTAAGTTATATCAAGACTCTATACAATTACCATGAAACCCCTCTCGTTGCATAAAACATGTGGACATCAATAAAACTCATTTTGATGACCTAAAAAAGAGTGAATAATAACTTCTTTTTTTCATCGCTAAAATCCAATGGCCTCTCTTTCCCATCTTTTTTTAACTAGGAATTGAAAAAATTAACACATATAAGCTTGTGTATCAAAATAGATTGTTTAAAATTTAAAAAGACTAAATTGTATGCATTGTGTTATTTTTAAAGATCAAGAACAGTGTATTTTTCATGCATCTCCAGCACACTGTCCATGTCTTGCACTTTTTTTTTTTTATTTTGGTTCTCTTTCTTTCCATTTTACTATTGACTAAAAATATTTCATGGTATGATTTTATGAGTTTATTAAATTTATGATTTGAACCAATTTAGTTTTGAATTTAGCCTTAAAATATTTGTTGATGATTTTATGAGATCAAACATATTTTTCAAACTATATATGGATCTAGTTGAAATTTTATAGAGAAATATTAGATACATGAAAATATATTTTTGTAAATTATTAGATTAAACGAAGTTCAAAAACATATTATTTCAGAAAGTCAAAGTTACTAAATGAATCTTGTCAAATCTGTAAAACTAGACATCCATGTATTGTTTTGGATACATATGGAGCTACAAATGGAATTTTGATGCGATTCTAGATGAGAGAGAAACTAGACATCTCAATGTTTTCAAATATATATGATAAACTCATAAATTTCCAAATATATATTATAAACTCAATAATTTATTCGTACGAGAGAGAACTATATATTTGAAATCATAGCTGATATCGACCAGGAATTTGTGAAAATTAAAGATTCAAACTACATGGAAAATTTTAGAATGAAGACTTTGTTTTTATTATCAAATTCTATCTATTTATTTAATGTTAAATAATTATTTCTAATTTAGATTTTTTCTAGCATATTAAACATTGTTTAATAGTTTATTTTAATTTTTAGATTTATATTAGTTAATCACTAATTTAGACCATAGTTGTAAAATTCGTTCCGTTCCATTCATAAAACCGGGACAAAACGGCGTCGTTTTCGTCCCTGGTTTTAATTCCGGCCCGTTCCGGAAATTCGACCAAATTCGGCCGGAATGCCCCGGTTCTGTTCCGGGTGTGCCATTCCGGTATCAGAATCAAAACGACGTCGTTTCAATTTGTCACTTTTCGTCTCCGATTTAAATCACACACATACAGCCCCGACACCCAAAAATTCTTCCCCAAATCAATTTTCCATAATTCTTCCATCAGCTCACCTCAAATCTCAACAATGTTTTCTGAGTCACTGTGGATGGAACTCGGTGTTAGAAAAGCATATGGATCAGTGTAGAGGGTTTGTGAAGTGGGAGGGTTTGAACAAGATGGTGGAGGAGTTGATGGAAGGAGAGATGGGTAAAGAGGTGTTACCCAGGTGAAGAAGAATGTGGAGGAGAGATGTTACCCGGTGAAGAAGAATGTGAAGAAGAATGAGATGGGTAAAGAGGTGAAGAAGAATGTAAAGAGGATTACGGGGAGGACCAAGGAAAAAAAATGAAAAAAAGAAAAAAAAAGGACGCCTAATTAATGCTTCATAAATGATATGAGCTGGATGCATTGCAACTTTTTTTTGTTTGTTGGATGCTATGAGCTAGATCCATTATTTCCTTTTTTTCAAATCTCAAAGCCCCGGCCGAGATGTGCACACATTTTAGTGATTTTTTAATTTTGAGATTATATTTGTTTGTTTTTGTGTTTGTATTATATAATTTAAAGTTAATTTATCTTAAATTTTAATTATGCTTGTTAAATTAATATTTTATTTTTTTCATATATATATATATATATATATATATATATATATATATATATATAGTACGGAGACCGGAACGGCACACCGGAACGCTCCAAAACCGGAACGTTCTGTTCCAATCGAAAAACCAGAACGGCGACCGGAACGGTATTGACAACTTTGATTTAGACTCATTAGATTGCAACCTAAAAAAAGAATTATTATGACTTGTTATGATAAAAACAAACAAGTTATCATGGGGTTTTTATGTACTTATTACCATTTAATAATTTCTCTATATTGTACAATTTTATTTTGAGATATTTCATTTTTCATTTCATTGATTTCTTAATTTATACTATCTATCTTTTTTTATTTATTATCAAATTTTAATATAATTTAATTTGTTGACTCAAATTTTTAACATTCAGTTAATAATTGTACTTACAATTTTACAATTCGATTTTCCATTATATTTTTCATGTAGTATCAAAAAAATAATTTTAACAACCCTTGTAGTCTCCTATCAAATTAATTAATACTGTTTTTTCATATTATTATTTTTTATGTTTTTTCAAATTATTTTGATATATTAATGTTAAAAATAAGTTTTTTTTATAAAAAAAAAGAAGTGTTATTTAACAGTATAATTAGAGTTATTTTTCAAAATAATATGAAAACACTACTTTGATGTTATTTAAGAAAGAATATGAAACACTGCTTTAGTGCTGTTTAAGAGCGGGATATTTTTCAAACTAATATTGAAACACTGCTTTAATGTTGTTTCAAGAGCATGATACCGGTTATTTTTCAGAGTATTTTTTATTTAAATGCAGCAAAATAATTTTTCTTATTTTTAATATCAAAATAATTCAAGAACATTAAAAAAAATTACAAGTATAAAAAAAAATTCACATTGTTTTAACCCAATTTGAGGCTAGGCATAGGTAGGGATGTTTCATGTAGTTGTTGGCTGTGGAAACACTATGAATTGCGTTTAACACTTTCTTCCACACGAGTGAGGGCGTCTGTGAGCACATCTATTGTCCAGTCCTTCAAATCTTCCTGCAGATAACAAAAGAAAAAACCATTGAGCACAACAATTAGCATTCGCATGGAAGTAGCTTAGAAGGGAAACTCGTCTTGTTTGTTATTTTGCAAAATAGATGAGAAAGCTGTGTGAGGAAACTGGAAAGCATTTCCCAATTATCAGACTAACAAGATTGCAACAATTTATGTGATCGATTGTATCATGATTATAGAAACCACAATTTTCAGCTTGGTATGCAAGAAAGCATTTCCCTATTATCAGACTAACAAGATTGCAACAATTTATGTGATCGATTGTATCATGATTATAGAAACCACAATTTTCAGCTTGGTATGCAAGAAAGCATTTCCCTATTATCAGACTAACAAGATTACAACAATTTATGTGGCCGATTGTATCATGAATATAGAAACCACAATTTTCAGCTTGGTATGCAAGAACAAAGAGAGGATCATCCAAGGTAACAGCACAGATGAATGGCTGAGACTCTGTAACAGAGAAATAATTTCCCAATGCTTTGTGTATGAGGCCAGGCATTTCTTTTTCTTTTCTTTTAGAGAATCAGACCACACATTTGTTATAAAATCTGAAAATAACATTGCTAGATGTTAAGCAAGCCAGGAATTAGATTGCGGGTGTTGAGCATCATGACCACCACCTCATCAACTTAGATTGAGAATGACTTGACAACCAAAAAGAATCAGATTTTGAAATAGCATTGATCGTTATGCAATTTCAACATGAGATTCACTGAGAAAGCATTGACACAATAAGATTCACTATCAATTGATTGTTTCCTAACATCAGGAGAAGAAGGATGCAACAATTAAGCAAAGATGTGCAGCTAGATATCCAAATAAACCAAATTGTGGTAGTCTCCTTCAAAAATCTCATCTTTACAATCATTCCTCTGATGGACATGCGTTTATCAGCCAGACTACATAATGAAGTAGTAACGAAAAGAACAGGATGCCTCACCATGCGAACCGGTTCTTCAGTTCTTATGCGTGCATTAGGACGAGCAAGCCTGGATTCAAAAGGAGTCCTAGGCCTCACTTCTCTGAACTCCACCCATTCCTCGCGAGTAAGCTTCCTAACTGTGCCTTGACCAACTGGGGCATTCTTAATTTTGCGCTCTATCATTTCTTGAGAGTGGGAATCATCATGCTTGAGTTCAATTACCAAACAACAAAATCAATCCATTTAATTCAGTAATCAACAAAATCCAAAACCAATCAAAATCGGAATTCACGACATACCATCATCAGTAGCTTTGCAAAGAGTGCAGTTCCAACAACAGTGAGAATCATGGGCATAGTTGCAGTGTCAAGAAATGACAAGGATTCTGGAACCTGGACAAAAATGTCGTCTCTTTTTTTAGACTTCTTTGACCTCCTCATTTTTTCCAATTCCGTGATTCTTCTCTTCAATGTTTCCGTGGAACCATCACGGGACACTGTTGTATGCAAGTGTCTCCCACATGACATCACTGCTTTCCTAAACCCTAAACCAACACCACCATACATGATTTTTCAAGACCAATCACGCAATTGATTCGGACCCAATTGAATCGGAGAGAGAGAGAGGAGGATTTAGCATCATTTACAGACCTCCATTGGAGTGAGCTAGAGATTTGTTAGGGTTTAAAAGATCAGGGAAAGAGAGGTAGATGTAAGAGAAGGAGAAAGGTCCGATTTTTGTAGTATTTGGTGGGCTATATCTGCCTTGTGAGCCCAATCCATTAACTCAATCATGACTAAGCCCGTCGAGCTAAAAAAAACAAATTCTCTTGATATTATAAATCTTACAATACCAACTTTTTTCTTCTTCGGACAAGTTTTGTACTTTTTAGTCTTTTTATTACTTCAATTAAAACATTTTTAGTTTAAAAGGTATTAAATTATATTGTATTAGATTTTTTAATAATGTCTTGTTAAAAAAAGATATTTAAATTTATTTTTAATAGAAAACTATCTTAAAAAGCATTGTACATCATAATCTCAAACAAACATTTAAATCAGATATTCACCTCAAAATTAGGACATTCTTATTATAAAAAAATAGTTTTTATTATCTCTCAAGAATTCAAACACAAAATAATAACATAAAAATATAATTTTTAAATCAATCATGTTGGGATATTGAGGATTTAAACCTATTGTATGAATTAGTTAAATTTATCTCTTACTAAAAATACTATAATGAAAAGATTGTACCGATTTTTCAATATAAAAAAATATATTCTATATTTCTTAAGAAAATAATAGATTTTCATAGCGGCAAAGCTGACTTCTAAGCACACTCATTCCAAATAGATTGGTTATGTAAATAAAAATGATGCACCCACTGAATTCAAAGAGAGTTAGATTTTATATGGATGTTCCAACGATGCTTTGGTTAAGAAACTTCTTTTACTTAGTTGCAATATCAGGCAAGCCTAAACCACCTTTTATTTTGAGGAGACAAACCATTTGTCAAGCCACAAAGACTGCTTTGTTCCTCATAATGTGGTCACTCCAAAGAAAGTTCCTACATAAGCATATGATATGACGAATAACAATAACTGTCATAGGAAAGATATTGAGCCTGAATTGAACCATCACATGGATAATTGATTTGAGGAGCTTTAGCCGGCCAATATAGGAGAGTTGCTTCCTCATCCAGCTCTGAAAACATATTCCAAGCTATGGAAAAGAGGGGAGAAATGACTAGGCAGAAGTCTATGAGGGCTCATAGGAACACTTAGATATATGAGAGGTCCAAAAATCAAGTAGGGATTTAGTTTTGTCATCAACACCGCCAAAGCAAATAGAGGATTTATTAGCATTTAAAACCGATGTCCTCCCAAAAATCTGTAATTGTTGATGAAGGATATTTATCGAGGGACTATCCCTTTGACATGGGAGAAGAATATCATTAGTGAAAGTAAGGTGGAAGATACTATGAATACTACTTTTTGAGTGGTAGTGAAACTCAGAATTTTTTATAGTGAAGTTGCAATAATATGTTAACATATTCCATACAAGAGATAAAAAAGAAGGGAGAGAGAGGATCACCCTGTCAAACACCACTTCTACCAGGGAAGAAACCATAAAGATTACCATTAATGAATATAGAGTACGAGGTAGTTTCGACACACCGTATGACCAAATAGACAAAACGGTCTAAAAACCTAAAAAGCAAGAGAATCTCCTTTAGAAAAAGCCATTAAATAGAGACAAAGACTTTCCTAAAATCAATTTTTATAACACATCTCGGAGAAGATCTCTTCCGACCATAGTACCTAAGCAGCTCTTACATAAGATGAAATTATTAGTCATACTCCTACCTCTCATAAAAGCATTTTAGGTCGGGCTAATGATATCCTCAAGACATGTTTACAAGGATTTTATATATAACTTTATAGATAACATTGCAGAAAGAGATATGTCTGAAATTAGACAAAGAAGCATAGTTGTTAATTCCGTTTTATTCCGGCCGGAATGTGCCATTCCGTTCAAAAAACCGAGACAAAACGGCGTCGTTTTCGTCTCGGTTTTAATTCCGGTTCGTTCCGGAAATTCTGGCCGGAACGCCTCGGAATCATTCTGAGCGTTCCGTTTCGGCCAAAAATTCCTTCTCAAGAATTTTAATTATATTTATTAAATTAATATTTTAATTTTTTTTTATTTATACATAAAATTCACTGAGCCTAAAAACAGACCCGGTGAGCATTTTTAACATTGACTTCCTGATTTATATTTATAGAGAAAACACTTTGCCTAGAATCCTATTTAGCCGATGTGGGATATATTTGAAAATTTAAAGCCACAAATTCTAAGGCTATTGCACAATCTAGCGATGTGGGATAGAATTGATTTGTCCAGCTGGACAAATCAATCCAGCGATTTGTCCGCTGGACAAATCAATTGTAACTCTAACTTTGTAAGTTGTAACCGTAAGTTTTTATATATATATATATATATATATATATATATATATATATATATATAAGTAAAAAAAAAGTGAGAAAAGAAAATAAATATATATATATATATAATTAAAATATATATATATTAAAAAAAATTGTTGCGTCAACTTTGATTTTATAAAAAATAAAAATTATATTTTGTTTTTTAATTTTTTTCATATATATATATATATATATATATATGTATATATATATATATATATATATATATATATATATATATATATATTATATATCAACAGTACAACCCCGAAACGGCACACCGGAACGCTCCAAAACTGGAACGTTCCGTGCCAATAGAAAAACCGGAACGGTATTGACAACTATGCAAAGAAGATCCATTTGCGGATATGGGCACCAAAGAAATGATTGAGTGATTCACTTGTTCTAGAAGCTCACCAAGGTAAAGAAATCTCTAATAGCTAAGCAAACATTATCACCAACAAGAAATTGAACAGAGAAGAACCATTTGCAAATTTGGGTACCAAATAAGTGATGGAGTAATTCACTTGTTTTATAAGCTCACCATAGTAACGAAATCTCTAATAGTTGAGCAAAAAATATCACCAACAATAGCCTAAAATTTCTTAAAGAAGAGAGATGAGAAACCATCAATCCTAAAAGATTTTATCATTATCAATGCTGAATAAGGTAAATTTGATCTCTTCATTAGTAATTGGGGCAAAAAGGGAATTATGGGAAGCCACCTTAAGACACTTACCACTTTACACCACTAAGTCCTCCATAGGAGCAGTGAGCTTAGAGGAACCAAGTGAACACTGAAAAAAACCGACAAATTCCTTACCCACTTCCTCCAAGCAGGTAGACAAAGAACCATTATCATATCTAATAGTAGGGATAACATTCTTTTCAGTGTTTATGACTCATTATAACATGAGAAAACTTGGTGCCCTTGTCACTATCCTTGAGGAAGGAGGACATAAACTTCTGCACAAATTACATCTTCTCCGAGAATTTGAGATTAACCAAGTGCAGTTAAAGCTACTTATCCCGCAGAAGAAGGTCTTGGTTATCCCAATCATCATGAAGAAGGATTTGGTGTTACACCAAATCCACTCCAGCACTCACCACTCTTACAGAGATGTGGTTGAAATAAAGCTTATTAAAAAGCTTAATAACCCGATAAATTCCTCACCCACTTCCTCCAAGGAGGTAAACATAAAGCTATTATTACACCTAATAGTAGGGATAACATTCTTCTGGTGTTTATGACTCATCATAACATGGAAAAACTTGGTGCCCTTATCACTATCCTTGAGGAAGAAGGACATAAGCTTCTAGACAAATTACATCTTCTCCGAGAATCTAAGATTAACCAAATGTAGTCAAAGTTGCTTATCGCACAGAAGGTCTTGGTTGTCCTGGTCATCATGGAAAAGGATTTGGTGTTGCACTAAATCCACTTCAGCACTCACCACTCTTACAAAAATGTGGTTGAAATAAAACTCATTAAGAAGCTTAAGGGGCCTTTTAAGAAGCTTAAGCCTTTTGAATAAGGTATACATGGGGGAGCCAAAAACAGGAGAGTTACATCAATCATTTAGGAGATATATATATTCAGGACTCTGTCAATCTTTGTCCATATAGTTCAATTCTACCAAGTGAAATCAAAACCACAGTAGTTAAGGTCTGTAAGATGAAGATCATAACAACACTAGCAGAAATATAAAACCTCACAGCTCAACACTGACACTCTATTGTGTTTATCATTTGAGAGAGAATAGTATTGGAGTCACCAAGAATGATCTAAGAAATCTCTAAAGCCCATTACTGCAAGTTATTCCATAGAGGCCTTCTAGAAGTAACATAGTTGAAACCATAAACAAAGATGACAACAAACTTGAATTGGTTAGCTAGGCAACATATAACAACATGGATGTCTTGCTCAGAGACATAAATAAGCTCAGCATGAATAATCAAGGGATTCCATAGAATAACAATTCTATAATAAATTATAAAGTAAACCATTAGATATTAAAGTATAATAAATGCAATACTAAAATTAGGACCTTAGAATGGTTAGGTTTTGACCAAATGAAATAGAGACTCCATCATGAAGAGAGATCTACTTCAAAACTTAGAAAAGACCAAAAAATAAAAAATTTGACTTAGAAAAACAATTAAACAACAATGCAACTTACATTAGGTAGAGAATGTAGATTTTATAAAAGCAATCGCAACCACACTCCCAAACATCCTCTAAGTCACTTGAACCCTGTTTCATCACGAGCGAGATGTTTTCCAGTTTTACAGAGTGTAAATGTAGATTTTTTTGATGTATTTTTGTACATATTTTTTTCTTAAATCAAATTTGTTTTATTTTGGTTTTCTTAGCTTATATATAATTGTTTTGATGTATTTTTTGTACATTTTTTTTAAAATCTCAAATCTAATATGTATAATTTTGGTTTTTATCTCATATATAATTTTTATGTGATATCGAGACTCTAAACAATTGCTATGAAACCCCTCTTATCTCATGAAACATGTGGACATCAATAAAACTCATTATAATGACCGAAAAAAGATTAAACAATAACTTTCCTTCTCATCACTAAAATCCAACGATCTCTCTTTCCCCTCTTTTTAACTAGAAATTGAAAAAATAACACAAATAAATCAAAATAATTGTTTACAATTTAAAGGGACTAAATTTTATACATTGCGTTATTTTTAAAGATCAAGGATTTAACTGTATTTTTCATGCAATCTCTAGCACACTGTCCATGCCTTGCACCTTTTTTTTTTTTATCTTGGTTCTCTTTCTTTCAATTTCACTACTAACTAAAAATTTAGACACAATTAGCTTTCAAATAATATTAGATCATCTAAAAATAAAGTTTTGAGGATCAAAATAAATTATTGAAAAGCACACACCATGTCCATAATATTATCAATTGAACAATAATTTTTCACTTAATTTTGAATGCTTTGATATTTTTATAATACTATTCACAATAAAGTCACAAAACTTTTACATTATACATCTTTTTACATGTTTGTGATTAGTTTATAAACTTTTTTATATGAATATTTTTACATTTATAAACTTATTCTTTATAAGAAGCAATTTTTTATTGATATTCCTTGATAAATGATGTTATGTTTTGCTTGTTTTGACTAACATATCAAAAAATTGCAAAACATTAAATGAGTATGTCCATATCCAATTACATTGTTAAAATACTTGATTAGATACAATCTAATTTAAAACAAAACAATGTTATAAATTAGAATGAGAAAACACAATTCAATCCCTGTGTTTTTTTTATGACTTTACAAGCTAGTCACTTGATCAAAGTTGATGGTTAATTATTTTTGAATTTTCTAAATTACCCTTTTTAAATGAGTTTTTCAATCTTATATGTTATAGTAAAATAAACAATAATTATATTGTCATGAAAACCCGAGAAAAAAAGAGTTACAAACAAACATGAAAATATTGGAACTCAATATTGGATTTGTTAAACAAGAAAATTAAATAATTATCTAAAGCTACAATGATTGAATAATATTTTACTCAAATAGATTGAAAATTCTCATTCTTAAACAATTTTAAAAGCGTATCTCTTATATTTATATTGGTACAATGTATTATAAAGTGACTGTTTCGGAGTATGATTGTAGTTGCTTTTGAAAGTGCTTTTCATTCAAAAAATGTATCAAAATAATATTTTTTATTTTTAAAAAATTATTTTTGACACCAGCACATGGAAAATAGTCTAAAAACACCAAAAAAAAAATTTAAAATACAAACTAAATTCAAATTCAAATTTTTTTCAAAAGTATTTTTGAAACGTAATGCCAAACAGGGCAAAAAAAACAAATGAAAGTAAACCTTTTTAACCACTTATTACTCAACATCTTTTTGGCCCAATGTTGATTTTCAATGATAAGAGTGAGAAAAAAAGAGAAAAAAAACAAATGTTGAAAGCTATAGAAAAATATATTTTGTTAGATAGGAGTGATTATAGCAACACCAAAAAAACCTATCAAAATGACCTATAAATACTAAGAAAAAATTGACCCATAAAACCCATGAGTTGATACAATTTTAAAATTTATTTTTAACATGAGCACATCACAACAATAAAAAAATACTAAAAAATCTAATCTATTTTTTAAAAAATAAAAAATAGATTTATTTTCAAACCTCCATTGTAAATATGCACACATAGCGTTATTGTTTGGGAGTGTGGTCGAACTTGCTATTGAAATTGCTTTTTATTCAAAAAAGCATCAAAATGATATATTTTTTTATTTTTTTTAAAGTCAATTTTGATATCAGCACATGAAAATGATCTAAAAACACCAAAAAATAAAATAAAAAATAAAAAATTTCAAAATTTTCAAAAATACTATTGAAACGCAATGTCATTGAAAGGGTAACAGGAAAACTTATCTGGCATGAGGTCTTCTATTCGACTCCATCTTTTGCTTCCCAATTTGCTTCTGAATTAAGTAAACATACCATAACCCTTCAATCTATATGCAATGTATTATTATTGTGGAAAGACATCAATGAAACCTAAATGTAGATTTGTTTTTATGGAAATAGAAAAAAAATAAAATGTCATAAAAAGGTAGAAAAACCTCAACCTAGCCCCTCTAACATATTGTTCCGTTACCAATTAATATTTTATTTTTTTGATTTTACCAATCTTGTCGCGAATATAATGGACGCTAGACATTCTCTTTAATCTACATGCTAGAGATAGTTAAATATTTTGTTCAATTTATATATCCTGTTAAATATCTTCATAATCTTGGTGTTTATTTTGCACTGTATTTTACAAAAAAAATTAAAGAATTTATCTTTTGCTTTGAATTAATTTTACTTGGTGTTTTAAAATCATCTTGATGTGCTAATGTCAACAATTATTTAAAAATAAAAAATATCATTTTAAATTATTTCTAAATAAAAAATATTTTAAAAAACAATCTCAACCGCACTCCCAAACAGACTCTTAATATCATATCACTATAGATTCCCTTTCTATTTGAGCTTATCTGGGATGGAAGCCATTAATGACTCATGAGCAAAGTTGGACTAAATATTTAGTTATTTTCAAAGGGTATTTAATATTAAGATTACACTTGTTTTTTTTATTAAAATTTAATTTGTCTTTTTTTAAGTATTTTTGAATTATTTTGACGTGCTAATGTCAATTTTTTTTTAAAATAATAATAATATAATTATTTTTAAAATAAAAAACACTCTTTTAAAAACAACAACCACCTCCTCTCTTAAACATCCTCTTAACTATGAATGGATTAAGGGATGATATTGTCTAATATCCATATGTTTAGAGCAAAGTTGATAAAATAAAACAAACTCAGTCCTTGATGAATGTGATCACATGTTTAGGGGTTAGATTGAAGTTTCTTCTAAAATGAAATAAAAAATTGTAAAAAAAAGAAAGAAACCATAAAGCCCTACCATTCCAAGCCACACTACAACATATATTTTGCCCCCTCACCTTCTTCTCCTCCCTCTTTTCTTCTTCCACTTCCTCTCCCTTTTCACCTCTTTCGATAAATAAATAAAAATTAAATCCTAATCGAAACCCAAAATCACACCTCAACCAATACCTCCTCTCAATCCTATAAACCCTATTAAGCTATCGTAACCTCCTCCCATTTACTCATATAAAGAAAAAATACACTCAATATCTATTATTTTAATTAAAATAGTCCGTACTTTTTTTTTACATATATATATTTGTAAGAAGGAGAGGGAGTTGGTGTTGGTAAAGATGAGCGGTGGTGGGGTTAGGGTTTCAATCCCTAGCAACGCGAGGAAGACGATCCAGAACCTAAAGGAGATCGCAGGCAATCACAGTGACGAGGAGATTTATGCAATGCTAAAAGAGTGCTCTATGGATCCCAATGAAACCGCTCAAAAACTTCTCTTTCAAGGTCTTTCCTCCTGGTCCTTTTCATTTTGCCTTGTGGGGTTTCTTGTTCTCAAGCTCATTGCCTTAGACTGTGTGGATTTTCTGGTTTTGATGTGATCCGTCGCTAAAGACTTGGTTTTTCTTAGGTTTTGAACTTGGTCTATGAGAAATGGGGGATTTTTGCTTAATTTTCTATTGTGGGGGAGGTTTTTTACTGTTTTTTGTTTTCAACTCTTCGTGAACTCGTGGGGGTAATAAGTTAGATTTTGCTATATTTTTCCCCCCGACTTCTTTTTGTTCCTGGAAGGAAAGCTTTGTCCTTGGCTTTCATGTTTGAAGTTTTGATTTGTGGAAATGAAATCATTTCTTATATTATTAAAGTAACTAGAAGAATTAGATGCACCCTTTTTCAGTGAACTTTGAAGTCGGTAATTTGGGTCTTATGAATGGGGTTCTGGCTCCTATCATTCTGTGATTTGTATATCTTGCAAGTTGTTTTCAATTGCTTACTAACTCTATTTCTTATTGTTCAAGAAGGTGAGGATGAATCTTGACGCTGAAACTGTCTCTGTGTAATTATTATTTTTCTTTACAACCGAGACTACAAATATGTCTATGGTTTTGCAGATCCATTTCACGAAGTCAAAAGGAAGCGTGGCAGGAAAAAAGAGGTAACCTCATTTGTTTCTCCAAACTTTTACCTGTCACTGGCTTCTTCTCCTGCTAAATGATTGCAAGCAAATCTGTGGCAGTTATTTTCACTTTGATAAGACTGGTGTGATAATTTTGTTGGGGATGCAATATTGCTTAACCTGGCTTATATTTTAACAGAGTTTTATCCATTTACTGAATTGAGATAATGGTTCAGGGACATCAAGAGTTCAAAATGTTTTGGAGCCTGTATATAATTTGGTCTCTGTATTTGAACATCGATGTTTTAATTATAAATGTATGCTTTGCTGGTGCAATTGGATGTGTGAAAGCTGTGCAATTTTAAGAAAAACTTTGAAGGCAGGACACTGCCATTCAATTTCCATAGGTTAATAGCAGGGGTTTCTGAGAGCTAATGGACTAGGGCAAGGGGATTGATGAAGGGGCTACAGGTTAATGATGAACAGATGATATCGAGGCATTAGAGACTCAAGTGGCAGGGGTTTTGGCCTTAGAGAAACGTGGCGGCTAAGAAGTTACTTATTTTTGTTTGATTATGTTTTTCATCATGTGGTTACATGAAAGCACATTTAGGAAAGATGTGATAATTATTTTTGTGCTTCATATACAAATCCTGAGCTCTAATAGCATGCTACTTCTTTAAAGCAGAACACGAACAACAGAGAGTCTGGCGATTCTCGATGGAGGTCTGGTTCGCAGGGGCGGGTGAGTAGGGGCAGTCGGATGATCTTTTCACCCAGTCGCACATCACACGGTAAACAACTGTTTTTAAACACAGCTTGTTGAAGATTAAAGTAGCTGGATTGCTCCCTTCTTTTTAAAATATGTGGTTGTGCTTCTGTGTTTTCACGCCTTACTTTGTTGGCTGTCATCGTTATAAATACTGCATAGGCATACAAACAATATATCCACATAAGTAACTTTATACTAAGAGTTTTATAGATACCATTTCATTGATAGCAATCCCTTTTCCCTTGACTATTATGGATGCATAATTTATAATACTGGATTAGACATGTTGCTATAGTTATGACAGGCAGTTTGTTTTATGAGTAAGGTGTCCTATACCTGTAAAGCTGATTGTTGGCTGTGATCCTTGGTCAGATACTGGTGGTGGAAGGAACTCTAATGCTGGAAGGGACAATGGAATCAACCATGCTGCAGAGAAGGGCACAGGCTCTTCTTTGCCAGCCTTACAAGAGAAAAGTAAAGAAACTACTCCATCAGCAAGGTGACTTTGATTTTTAAATCTCACCTTTTCAAGATATGGTTTATAAGGTTATTGTATGAGCAATAATTACATTAATTATATATTGCAGCATGTCAGCAGTTGTGGCCAATGGTCCAACTGGTGTAGTTTCTGGAAGCTCTAGTGCAAACAATGCCACAAATTTACCTACTGGAAGCGATCAACATGAAGTGACTTTTTCACCTATTGGTGTTAACAAGGGGGGAAAGGCAGTGTCCCACATTGATATTGATAAACCCCTGGCTATTGAATTTGGAACTGGGGACACATGCAAGGAGTCCGTGCCAATCTCTAGTAACTCCTCCATTTCTGTGGCTCCAGCATCTTCATCAGCAGTCTGCTTCTCGTTGTCAGATCCTGTACTGATACCTTTTAATGAATCACACCCCCTTGGTACAGTGGGTGCAATTAAACGTGAAGTGGGGATTCATCGAACTGCAGGTGAATCAAGTGCAGTTATTCCTTCGGAGAAACCAGGTCAAGACTTGTGATAGTTTGATTATATTTTTTGCACTTTTAGCTTTGTTGTGATGGTTTGTAAATTAACTGATCACAGCTTCCGAGATTGACCTTCCATTTATGCAAGGGAAGCTGCCAAGCAAAAACCAAGGAGTTGGGAAGAACCAGCTCAGCGAGTCTTCCCAACCTTCATCTGCATCAATCCAGGGTGGCTCTTCTGGCAGCCGGCCTTCCTCTAATTACAGTAGCAGGTCACAACAATTAATCGGCCCTCAAAAAGGTACACATTTGTACTGGGTTTTGCAATAACTTTTGTTACATTCCTGTTCTGACACTGTTAAGTTTTGTATTAGTGTGGCATTAAATCATCTGTCGATGTTAAGATTGAAGCATCAGGTTTGTCCTGGATCTGTATGCATGTGCTTCGTTTGAGCTTTTTTGAAGGCTTAATGTTATTAATAGTTATTTCTAGTACAGGTTTGTTGATTTTAATGTGAACTGTGTAAAGGATACTACTGCAATCCTGTCAAATATACTTCACAAATAGGCTTCCGTTTTTTGTTACTCTACTGCTCCTTCCTGGTTTATTTCCTTTGACTTGATTGATTGCTAGATCAGGCACTGCCCTTTTCTTGTCGTAACATAGAAGTGGTTTCCATTACAGTTCAATCTGAACTCTCAATTGAAAATTAATATCAATAATGTCAGCATTCAAGGTTGTCTTTTTAGTTGGCATGCAGCATTGCCAAACAATTTTGCATAGTGTTGGATACCATGATTTGAGGCAGCTGAACATCAGAAACAGAAAGGGGGACACAGGATTTTCCATCCATCCACTCTTCTGTTTATTCTTTACACATTTATTGGTAATAGCCTATTGACTTACTTGGGTCCTTAAAAATTAAGAGTCCCTCTGTCTTCAACAGGTGGCCCAAATAAAGAGTGGAAACCAAAGTCCACAAACCCTACTGTAGCACAGGAGTCTGGAGCAGCGGGTTCATCTGCAGTTTCTAATATTCCACTTGAAGCCAGTGGCCATTCACAGCCCTCATCAGGTGTCTTTGATTCAGAAGAAGCAACTGCTAAACTGCAGAAGAAGCTGGAGGAGTTGCATCTTCCCCAGCGTCAACATGTTATCATTCCTCATCATATCCATGTTCCTGAATCTGAGAGAACAAAATTGAGTTTTGGAAGTTTTGATGCTAGTTTTGGGGTGCCATCAAGCTATGTTAGCGCCCCCGAGAGTGATAAGAGTTCTACACCTGTATCTGAAACTTCTCAGGTTATTGAAGAATCTGTGGAGGAACAAGTTCAAAGGTTTGTGCCAAAGAGTGTTTTTGGTTTAATTTGAATATGTCATGCTGAGTATATCTTAGTTCCCTAGGTTATGGATTTTGTTTGCAGCTTTCCTTTTTATTTCTGTCATGTATAAGAGGTAGATTATAAACTGGAATGTTATTTCTTCTGTTGAGGTCTGCTCTCCATTTTCTTGCTTTTTTTTACATATATATATTTGAGAAGAAAGGTGGGCAAATAGTGTATATATATGATGAAATAAAACCAGGAAATCTAATTTTAGCTCTTCAATGAAGTAATTGACTGAACAGTTGACAAATCATTCTAGGAAAGAAGTATATCCTTGACTCGTCTAGCTAGAGTGAGTTTATTACCTGTAAAGCAATTATAATAATAATATCAATAATAAACAGGTTACTGCATATTAAGTGGTGCTTTGTATCAGAATATTTATTGACTATATTTAGTTATTAACTTGATATGTATCTATCCAATACCACCAAATATTTATTGGTAGCCATTCTTAAAGAGTTCCTGTGCTTTGAAAGAAAAGGTTCTTCCCCCATATTTAGGGAGTTTTTTTTTACAAAGAACACAAGTTTGATTTTTTACATGTTTGTATTTTTTCTATGGTTTAATGAGTGTGCTGCATACAAATTCAGCTGTAACTTTCATATCATTTCCTTCTTTCCCTCTCTCCATCTCTCTATCTTTGATCTTGCTATATTCTTGGATTCAGCAAACAAAATACAGTGGTGACTGACGAGGAGGGAAATTATCCTGATCATCCACCGTCGCCTTCTCATGTCCCTGGAAATTTATCAGCTGAGGGTAATGCTTCATCCAATGCAGTCCCTGATTACGAGTCCAAGCAGGAGGCTGCGTTGTTGTCTGGAGGCCATCAATACTCGATGGTTCATACTTCTCCAAGCTACAGTTTTGGATTTGTGCCTCCAATGTTAAGTAGTCAGATTGCACCATTTGAGAACTCAGAATCTCAAGCACGTGATGTTTCTCGCCTTCCTAGCTTTGTGGTAAGCCTCCAAAACTTTGTTCATTAAGATATGTACACTGAGTTAAGAATATTTTGCTTACTTCATGGGGTGCAAGTGTTGATATCTGTTAATGATTAGATGAACATTTTGCTTGAAATTTAAATTCTGCAATTAAGTATTTCTGGTTATTCCAAACTTGGATGTTATGTTATGATGATGGTGATTCTATGGACAAGTTTCTGAGTTAGTTTTTGAGATATTGTTGGATTATTATTTTGGCTTTAACATACTGGTGGTTATTTGATTGTCTAGGTCCAGCAACCATTTGACCCTGCAAGCTATTACGCCCAATTTTATCGTTCAAGTGCCGAAAGTGATGGTCGCATTTCTCCCTTTCCTGCACCTGGAGTTGCATCCAAGTACAATGGAAATGTTGCAGTATTGCCTCATACTTCACAATCTCCCCAAGAGGTTTCAATAGATAAAATCCTCTCTTTAATTGTGCTTCTAATCCAAACCGATTGAGTTTTTGTTGATTGTGCTCTTCTTTGAGAAATAGTACTTTGTTGTTTTAATTTTTCTCTTCGTACGCTGAAATGCTTTAGAATTTTCCAGGGCATAGTTTGGGTATACCCTAAACATATACCATGTTATCTGCTACCAGTTATTACCGTTTACAGTGCAATTGTTAGCCTGTTACTGTTTCACTGTGCTGTTTGCCCCCAAATTGCACAAATTTGTTGGTTATTTTGCTGTCATGTCAAGTTAACTTGTTACAGAAAATGCATAAGTTATTCTAAGCTTTTGTATAGGGCATGTTTTTGGCTCAGTAAAATCTTCTGCTGTTGCTTTTTATAGTATGTTGGTCTTTGACATCAGATATCTAGTTTTTTTAATCATGTCAACATGCTGTCTGTTTTGGATGGTCAAATAAGGTAATACATGAATGTGACTCCCATTTGGATGATCTTTCAGTAATGACCTTGTGGCCTGGTATCACATCTAAAGTCAAGTTATTGTGTTAGCTAGCTGCCACCCTGAATTATTGCATTTGAGATCTGGGGAAGAGTCAGAGATTCCGAGGGGCAATATTGTATAAGGATGGGCATTCTGGCTGCCCAGGACAATTACTGTTTGATGTCTATGGGGGTGTTTGGCGTTGTGGTTAGATCGTGCATTTGATTTATTTTTTTTTATTTTTTTGCTTCAAATTATTTGTTTTTTTGTGTTTTTGGATCGTTTTGTCGTGCTGATATCAAAAATATATTTTTTTAAAATAATAAACATTATTTTTCATGTATTTCCAAGCAAAAAACACTTTGAAAAGCAATCTCTACCATTGCCCCCAACACACCCTACCCCATATTGAATGATGCTATCACTGCCCCCTACATATTCAACCCCAGTACATTAATGAAAATTATGGTGGTACTAATAGCTATTAGAGAATGATGATGGGGAAGAATTTCTAGAACTGATCCTTATGAGAAGTGATATGACATTGCATGACCAAAACAATGATAGCAATTCCAGGCCATTTCTGTTGAAGGCACCACACCTAGCCTCTGGTTGTGATATGTAGTAATTGTGCATTGTGTTTCTTGATGTTAGCTGGCAGTTTGTTGAATCATCTTTTGTGCATCTACAAGTAAGGTTGGTTGTTTATGAGTGATTACATTCATTCACGGATAAGACATTTTGCAACTAAAGTGTGAGGTGATTTTATGAGCTTCTAGTGTTTGTTGATCTACCTGATCCTGTCTGTTTGATGAGAACACAATCGTGCTTGTGGATATTTTCATATGTTTCTGAACTCTAATGATGCACATCTCTATTTGCAGGCTGGAAATTCTTTAGTTCTTTCCACTGCTGGTCCCACTCCTCTGGTGACCCAAGCAGCTGGGCTCATGCAAACTCAGCAACCTGTCCCTGTCTACCGTCCACCAACTGGGTTGCACATATCCCATTTCCCCCCAAACTACTTTCCATATGCCCCTTACTTCTCCCCGTTTTATGTCCCTCCCCCAGGCATCCACCAATTCTTAAGCAATGGTGCATTCCCACAGCAACCTCAAGCTGGCAGTGTGTATCCTGCACCAGCATCTGCAGCAGCTGGAGGTGTCAAATATTCACTGCAGCAATACAAACCTGGAACCAATACAGGAAATGCAACTCACATTGGAATGCCAAGTGGTTATGGACCATATGGCTCCTCTCCTACAGGTTATAATCCCATTTCAGCGGCGACAGGCGGAAACTCAACCACAAATGAGGACCCTGGTGCATCTCAGTTCAAGGAAAATAATGTCTACATTACTGGGCAGCAGGTAGGTCAATAATTGCCATGTCTAAAGTCTATTGTGATTAATTCACAATGTTCTATATTCTTAACCTCTACTGTAGAATTTGTGGTGTTCATGCAAACATTGGTAGCAGCACTGAGGGCTGTGATGTCAATTTTTTTGTTGATTTTGATAACCAGTAGTCTCATTCTCGAATCAATAGTGTATTGAATTATTGAGCTGACTAGCTGTGCAATTGCAAAATGGATTAGAATTCTTTCATCCTCCTGCTAGGACTGGTGGTGTTTATGGGGCCTGGGAGGTTGGAAACAGAGATGGTGGTGGCTGTAGTGATTGTGGCAGCTGTTCCTTTTGAATGATGATATTTCATTGATATTAATGCACTAAACCCCACTATATAAAGCATCTTGGCAAAGAAAATCAGCGAACTTAAGATTAACAACTGAATAAACCAAGTAGAATGACAGATTCCGGTAATTGCAGAGCATCTCATATTCAGAAAAGCCTCCTGCGGAATGATAAATCCATCCATTGCACTCTTATCTGGCCAGATTGGTTGCTTTGATTCTTTTGGTTCAGCATATAGAAGTTTAGGTGCTTTGTGAAGACCAGTCTTGCTTCTCACTATCACAAGAGTACCTTGCAAATATTCTCGAGAGGGCATAAGGGCAATTTTAGTCACGTGAATATTTGTAGGTCCTAAGAATGTGTCTAAGGTTTCCAAACACCTGTATTCCCAAACTGCTATTAGATAGTCTTTTGTTTGATTGTTTTAGCTATAAAATGATATTTTGTATTTGCGTCTGCAGAGTAGTGACGGTTCGGCTGTGTGGATCGCAGCTCCTGGCCGAGACATATCTGGCTTGCCAGCAAGTTCCTTCTACAACCTTCCTCCTCAAGGTCAGCATGTGACTTCTGCACCAACTCAGGCCGCCCATGGCACCTTTACCAATATCTATCACCCTGGGCAACCAGTGACCGCAGCAGCTGTTCACCCACTCCTGCAACAGTCTCAGGCCATGGGTGGAGCTGTCGATATGGTAGGACCCGCAGCCAATGTTTACCAGCAGCCTCAGCATCAACAGATCAACTGGCCTAGCAACTACTGAAACATGGATAAAATAATTCTTTTTGTATACGAGGGAAACAAAGTCCAATCTTGGATATTTTTTGGGAACTCCAACAAGTTTAGATGGAGGTCAACAGCAAGATGATACAACGTTGGCTGGATTTGAGAGTGAATTCTTGAGATGGGGGCTGGAAATCTGCCAACAGTATCATCTAATTGCTTGGATTGAGAGCATAAAAGGTGCAGTTCGCAATGTAACTGATATTTGACCATTTTAAATTAGTGGAGGTAGGCATGTGCAGGTCTGTCTTTTTCTTGTTGCAGCCATGTGGTGGTAACACTTTTCCTTGTCATAGTTTCAAGTCTTTAATCCCTCCCGGTTTTATTTTGAAGTCTTTGAACGTTTTTTTTAGGGTTTTTCTGTTGAGTGGTGAGAATCTTTTCAATTCTTTCTTTATGTCGAGGTTATTTAGAGCTCTGTAAGGTGGCAAGGCAGGCAGGCAGGCTGGTGGAGAATCGTTCCAAGTCCTTTTTCTCGTCGACTTTCCGCTGTCTTGTATGTAAAGTGAATTTTGATAACAAGAAAATGGATGTACTGAACTGGTATAAGAAGAAGAAAAAACATTCTATTGTTTCAATTGACCCCTTGTACTGCCTCTGTTCATGGAGGGAGTTTCTTTGGGGCGGCAATGGTTATCACGAGTCGGATTTATATATCTATATTTTATATATTAGATAAACTTTCTAGATTATTTTTATATTTAATAAAAAGTAAAATAGTTAATATACATATTTGAAGTGTTTATATGTATATTAGGTAAATACATGTATATTTGAAGTGAGGTTTGGATCATATTTATGTTCTTTTTATTATTTGCAGGATGTAAAAATTCCAGGGTAGATATCCATTTAAAATTATATTTTAGGGCCAGGGGTTTGCCGTCAGTTTCTTTTGCTTCACAAGCTTCAAATGATACCTCAGCTGACATGGTCTCACGTCAAAATGTCGATGTTCCAAGCAGTTCATTCATTCTTCTCACAGTGATAGTATTTCAAGAACCATCAACTGTTCAGGATATAGTTTTGTTTTCTAGAGATTATTAGTTTAAGTCTCACAATTCTAAGAGTTATTAGAAGTTGTTTGACTAGTTCATATCAAGAACTGTAAAATTAATTTAGGTACGTGAAGTTGATAAGAAGATCATTAGTTTAAGTCAATTCTCAGGGCTACTGGAAGTTGTTTAACTAATTGTTTATATCAAGACTGTAAAATTAGTTGGTTGAGGTGCGTTTGACAAAAAATATTACCTCAAGGAAGATTAGTGTTTCAGGGGACACGGAAAAAATCCTACAGAGTGCTTCAAGGAAGAAAATCGGTGTTAAAAAGCATGCAAGTTTTACAGGCATTGATGTCAAGCAGAAAAAAAATCATTGAACAAGCTTCTTCCTCTGCGTTTCATGCATTTTCTTTTTTAGATCAGGAAATCATGTGAAGCAGCAATTGATTATCACCCATACCAATGATGTATTGTTTCACAAGTAAAATTAATTATTGACCAGAGGAAAAAAAGAAGATAAAACAACACCCGCAAATCGACTTTCATCCTACATAATCTTGGGAAGTCATTATGGAGAGAGGGGGGAGGTTTCTGGAGAGATGGAGAGAGAGTTGGGGGAGTGAAATAATATAAGTTTATTTATATTCTCTTAATATTAAAATAATTTAAAAATCTAAAAAAATAATTAAAATATAAATAAATATATTAAAAGGATATCGCAAAACAACTCTTTCCTTACAATCCTAATTTTGTTTTAGATGATATTTTACCAAATATTATTTCTCGATCAAATAGTCAAGGATCGTAGAGGCTTTCATGTATAGATTTAGTTCATGATGGAATTACAAGTAATTTGATGGGAGAATAAAAATAAATATTTAATTTACTTGAATTATTAATTACATTTTATTATTATGATTATTAAATCTATAATATTTAAAAAACAATATATATGTGCCCTTTAAAGTAATTTCACAAGTTGACAGCAGTATGAAAAGTTTGGTAACCAAACACATGAAATTGTTTTTCATTAACTCCAAACTCAACCATAGTTTTAACCAAACACTTCAATTTCAGTTATGAACCGCAATTAAAAGTACTTTTTATAAAACTGTTTTTTTTTAAACCTCAACCACAAAAAAAAACAATACCAAACACACTTATATTCTTGCTAGAAAATTGAGCCCCTTTCTTTTGGACACAAAAAACCATTTTCAAATATTTATTTAAAAAAAAAAACACATAAAAAGCACTTTTATAAACCTTGATAAACCCTTATCTAATTTCAAAACAATATTTAAATAGTTAAAAAACCAAAATTTCTCAAGATTAAAAAAAATCTCAACGCACAATCTATTTTTTTTCTAATAAGGTGAGGAGTAAAAAACATCTTAGTGAAATTTATATCATGAAGTAAAACTCATTTCTATTTTGTCATTTCTATTTTCTGACAAGAATGACTATTTTGGTCATTGAAATATGATCAATTGATAATTTTTTCTCATTTATATTTTTTGACAACTTCCTCACACCTCTCTCTAATATGTAAATTGAAATATGAACAAAATAAAGTTTTAGATTGAAATGAAAAATCTTAGAAAGCAAGGATGAAATAGACAAAAAAAATTGAGGACCAAAATACTTAAAAAATAAAAAAAGGGGCTGAATTTTTGTTTGAGTCAATTTTGGTCCCTAAAGTTTTAATTATTTTTAATTAATAAAATTTAACCTATTTTCTTGACAAATTGAACATCAAATTATTATTAGAATATATATTTTTAACATTGTAACAGACTAAGTTAAACAAAGTAGATTATCAAAGTATATAAAAATATCAAATTGAAGAAAAAAAACAGTTTTGTTTATAAATTTAATGTCCTGTTATTATTAAAAAGAGGAAGAAAGAAAGGTGTCCTTTACTACTGGTCGTTTCAGACAAGACCAAAACCTTAATTAACGAAAAAGATAAGCAAAAACGAAGAAAAAGCAATCTTCTCCTCCATCAGAATCACAGACAGCAACAACAATGGGCGAAGAAGAGGAAGAGGAGGAGACAACAGTAAAAAGTTCAACGACTGTAAAAGTATCGAGTAACCAAGAAGAAGAAGCATGGAACCTGAGGAAGGAAACCCAGATAGTAGAATTATCAGAGAGAATCATGAATGGAGATCTCAAAACCCAAATAGAAGCGGCCAGAGACATAAGGAAGCTTGTCAGGAAATCATCTGCAAAGACTCGCACCAAACTTGCAGCTGCTGGGGTTATTCAGCCTCTCATTTTTATGCTTCTCTCTCCCAACTATGATGCCCGCCATGCCTCTCTTCTTGCTCTCCTCAATCTCGCTGTTAGAAATGAGCGGTATGTCGTTTCTTTCTTTCTCTTACCCTTTTCCTTTTTTTCTTTTGTCATGGTATTTATTTCTATTTTCCATTAAAGTGAGGGCCTTCCCTTTCCTTGCGTTTTAATTTTTGTAATTGATTGTTAATTTTAATGGCAACTATTCATTGATGAGGACATGAAGAATCAAAGGTGAAAGCTATCCTTGATATATCTATTGCTGTAGTCGCGAGTTTTGAAGCTAATGAAGAATCGAATGTCTTGGGTGATTATTTGTATTGGGGTCTTGTGATGGGAAAACAAAAAATAAAGGTCAGTTTTTTGTGGTCCAAAATGGAAAAAAAATGAAGATATTAGCAATTTAAATACCTTTTCGTTGCTGTTGAGCTCTTTAATATACTAATTACTATGTGGGGAGATGGAATGCCAGTGGAGAGGGCTTTATTGGTTCTTCTTCTTGGTGGTTTTCGTTGAGGATTGGTAGTGGTTGAAGTTCAGTTCTTTTTCCACTTAAATTATTCAATCTTTTGAGTGTCAATGCCTCAACTATTTTATTTTTTTAATTCTCATTACCATTTGCTTCTGGACCAAGAGAACGATATTTTAGTTCAGTTCTTTGATCGCAAGATGAACTGGGTTCAGTTACACACTTACATAACGAGTTCGGTCATGATAGTTCTGGTTTGGTATGCAGACCTCAATTGTAATGTTCTTGTCTCAACTACTGCAGTAGCCTTCTGGCACCGGGAAGGAAGTAACCTTTTCTCTTTTCCACCATTGAACTAATTACCTGTTTTTTGGTCAAATAAAATTTGAGGCAGTCATGGTAAGCTGTGACAGAATATTACACCTGCAGGTCATAATTGGATATTTTCTTGATTCTGTTCTCTATTTTTCTTTCTTGAGATAATTCCTTGCTTTGGGAAATGCATGTCCTTATTCATCCTGTCTTCATTGACTGGTATACTAGACTTTAGTAGACATCTAGATAAGCAGTCATTGTATAACATTTCATTCCTTTTTATATGTTTCGTATACCAGAAATAAGGTGAAGATAGTGACAGCTGGTGCTGTCCCCCCCCTTGTGGAACTTCTCAAGTTGCAGAATGGTAGTTTAAGGGAATTAGCTGCTGCTTCAATTCTGACACTGTCAGCTGCTGAGCCGAACAAGCCAATCATTGCTGCCTCTGGAGCTGCACCCCTTCTGGTTCAGATCCTCAGCTCTGGGAGTGTTCAAGGGAAAGTAGATGCTGTCACAGTCCTACACAACCTCTCGTCCTGCGCTGAGAATATACATCCTATTGTGGATGGTAAAGCAGTTTCCCCTCTCATCAACCTCCTCAAAGAATGCAAGAAATATTCCAAGTTTGCTGAGAAAGCTACAGCCTTGCTTGAAATCCTCTCAAACTCTGAAGAAGGACGAATTGCCATCACAGACTCAGATGGTGGGATTTTAACATTAGTAGAAACTGTTGAAGATGGATCACTTATCAGTACAGAACACGCTGTTGGAGCTTTGCTCTCTTTGTGCCATAGCTGCCGAGAAAAGTACCGGGAACTGATTCTTAAAGAGGGTGCAATCCCAGGTCTTCTGCGACTGACAGTGGAGGGGACCCCTAAAGCTCAAGACAGAGCTCGTACTCTTTTAGACTTGCTCAGAGATACACCTCAGGAGAAGCAATTGTCATCGTCAGTGTTGGAGAGAATTGTCTATGACATTGCTACACGAGTTGATGGCTCAGACAAAGCTGCTGAAACTGCCAAGAGGTTACTACAAGACATGGTTCAAAGAAGCATGGAGCTCAGCATGAACAGAATCCAACACCGGGCTGCATCATGTACACCTTCATCGATTCCATCTAAATAAATTGGTTCAGATCGGAATTTGAAAGTAACACAGGTCAGAGTTTTAATCTGAATCCCTATTTTGTTTGGCCAGTTAAAATTCTTGTACCCCTTGAATCGCCATCAAAGAAAGATGGTATGGACAGAGTAATACACTGAGTTAGAATTGACTAGGCTGAGCTACTCTTTTGAAGTGAAATTGTGACCTCAACAGTGTGTTGTATATCGGATCAAGACATGTATATATGAAAAATCCTTTTTTTCTATGTTGCATGTCCATTTCCTCTCAATGATCATGTAGGGAGATATAGCACAAAGTACTGCTGTTGATCCAATACTTCGTTAGCAAAATAGTTGTCGTAGGGCTTTAAATTAGAAACTCTGCAGTCTGCACCTTTAATCATAAGCCGTGTGATTTTGCAAGAGCAGTAAAATGAAGGCTTTTTTTATGGATCAAATTGAGCTCTGATCTTAAAGCTCAGCAAACAAATCTGAGGTGAATTGTGAAGTCTTTCTTTCTGCACTGCCCAATACACATTGAGGATCACAAAGAGCAGAGATTGGACTCTTCTTTTCTGTTTGCAGGATGGTGACACTATATTTTTGAAAAAAATGATTTTTTTTTGTCTGAAAGTTAATTGTTTTGGTGGTTTTAGATAATTTTAATATACTGATTTCAAAAATAATTTTTAAATAATAAAAAATATATTATTTTAATGTATTTATGAATAAAATATATTTTAAAAAACAACCTCAAACAGACAGTTAGATTCATGAACTGTGGAGGGAGGGAGAACAACATGAAGCAATGCATGGTGATGGTATTCAAATGACAATTTGTCCATTAAATGATGAGATAGACATTAACATCTAAGTTTAAGGTTGACATCATTAATGAATTGTCATGTCAACAAGTGAAAATGAGAAACAAAAAAAAAACTCCGTAACCTAAGTTGAAAATTAGAAAATTATTATTATTATTATTTCTAAATTTAATCCACTTTTAATAAAATCAAATAGCAATTTTGGTAAAAGAAAGAAAAGGAAGAAATGTTTTGGTAAAACGATTAAAAAGGATTCATTTTTTTATTTCTTGAATTCAAATATGATATTTAACACTTAAATAAATTACTCTCTGAGATATATGATATAGAATACAATTTTTAAATTAATTAAATATGATATTTAATATGCTACTAATAAGAGCTTCCTCGTTTTCCATTAAACATACTTGTGTGTGTGGTTTTACAACTTTGCCATTGTCGGTGGATGCCTTCTTCGAGCCGATAATACGATACGCGTCTTTTCCACCCCCCCTACCACTGTTTTTTAATGGTAAATTTGTAAAAAAAATAAAAATAAATAATCTCATGCTTTAAATTTATTGAAGCTGCTTAAAATCATTATTGAGGTGAGTTTATTATTATTATTTATTTATTTATTTATTTATTTATAGATTTAGATCTCACAAGTCTCATCCCATTTCCTCCTCCTCCTCCTCCTCCTCCATCTTCTTGCTTTGCTTATGTAGATCTACGCCCCAATCTGTCATTTTTCACTTTCCATTTCCTCTACCACTACCACTACCACTACCAGTAGCAAGCACCTGGCTGTTAGATATTTTTAGTTAAAAACAATAAAAAAATGTTGGGTAGGTCGACGTTATCAAGAAGTGGAAGCTTCAGACCAGAAAACATAGGACAGAATGCGTTAGCCATGATAGGAAATCTCTGCTTCACTTTCTTTGTTGTCGGGGTTCTCATTTTCACCATCATCGCTGCTACTTACGAGCCTGAGGACCCTTTGTTCCACCCTTCTACAAAGATCACTAGTTTCCTCACCTCTAACTCCAATGCCACCTTCAAATCTGACGACACTGTTGTCAGAACTGGGGAGGATTTCATGGCCTCAAATCAGACTGCTTTTTCCAATTTCATCAACGTTACTGACGTCGACACCCTCAGTACTGATAATGTTAATGCTCATGGTGCCGCTGCGACGGCTTTGGATAGCTGTGAAGGTCCTTTGGACTGCAGGGATCCTGAATTGTTTCATATGTTGATGAAAAGGGTGATTGAGGAGTTTAAGGATATACATTTCTATCGGTTTGGGAAGCCTGTTCCTGGGTCTAATGAATCTACTTGTGATATGGGCTGGAGGTTTAGGCCTAAGGAAGGAAAAACTGCTGCTTTGTACAAGGATTATAGGCGATTTGTTATAGCTAGGTCGGAGAATTGTACGCTCAGTCTTGTGGGGATTGGGGACTATCATTCGGGTGTGAATGCTAGGAAGAGGAAGAAGAATCAGAAACCTGGGTTTGAGAAAACACCAAGGAAACAAGAAGCGGGACAGCCCTTGTTGCCCGTTGTTGGGGAGACTGTGAATGACACGCTTCCGGTAGTTGAGTCGGAGAATTCGTTTAGTCGCGGGAGATACTTGCTTTATAATGGCGGAGGTGATAGATGCAAGAGCATGAATCATTACCTGTGGAGTTTCTTGTGTGCTTTGGGTGAAGCACAGTATCTGAATCGGACACTGGTTATGGATCTGTCTATCTGCTTGAACTGGATGTACTCTTCTTCAAATCAGGACGAGGAGGCAAAAGACTTCAGGTTTTATTTTGATTTCGAGCATTTGAGGGAAGCGGCATCGGTTCTGGACCACTCCCAGTTCTGGGATGATTGGGGTAAATGGCATAAAAAAGATCGGCTGAGTCTTCATCTCGTCGAGGATGTCAGGGTCACGCCCATGAAGCTTACAACTGTAAAAGACGCTCTGATCATGAGGAAGTTTGGGTCTGTTGAACCTGATAATTACTGGTACAGAGTCTGTGAAGGAGAGACCGAGTCTGTCATCCAGAGGCCGTGGCATCTGATATGGAAATCAAGGAGGTTGATGGATATTGTGAGTGCCATTGCTGCAAAATTGAACTGGGATTATGATGCTGTTCATATTGAGAGAGGGGAGAAAGCGAGGAACAAGGAGCTGTGGCCTAATCTTGCAGCAGATACCTCTCCTGATGCGCTAATCTCAACCCTGGCCAACAAACTCGAGGAGGGGAGGCACGTCTACATTGCAACAAATGAGCCTGACACATCCTTCTTCAACCCTTTGAAGGACAAGTATACCACCCATTTTCTCGACGAGTATAAAGATCTCTGGGATGAGAAAAGCGAGTGGTATTCGGAGACGAAGGCCCTGAACAAAGGGGTTCCAGTTGAATTTGATGGTTATATGAGAATTTCTGTTGACACAGAAGTGTTCTTGAGAGGAAAAAAGCAGGTCGAGACTTTCAATGATCTCACAAACGATTGCAAAGATGGTGTTAACACTTGCACTGCTGCTGCCAGTTAATTGCTATGCACTTAATGAGATTCATAGAATGTAGAACAATATCAGCTAGTAGTATCGCCTGTGTTTCGTTACTTGTTTTTGTTTCGTTGCACACTTTGTGAACAATTATGCCATGTCTATCTCTCCTTGTCAAAGATAATATTTGCCTTTTGCTTTTTTTGCTATTAGAGAATGGCTAGAATCCCACTCGTAGTCATGTAAGGATATTTCCAATTCAGTGTTTTTTTGTGGCAATCCAAGGAGATAAGAATCTGGAAGGCAACAATGTGGTTTTATATGTGAGTTTTTCTTTTAATATATGTCAGTGGGTATCATTTCATGTAGCTCTTGCTGATTGATCTTTTTTGAAAACTCAGAAGACCAGATTCATATCAAATATTGCAGGGTAAAACCTTGTATCTCTTTTACTCTCTTGACATGCCTCGTGCTTGTCAACACGGGGAAGCGAACCTAGCAAGAAATAATATATCGTAAAATATTTGCTTCAATGGCTTTTGAATCAGGATGAGCGGCGACATGCAAGAAATAATATATTGTAAACTATTTGCTTCGATGGCTTTTCAATCAGGATGAGAGGCATGCAAGAAATAATATATTTAGGACAGCACTGATCCAGAAATTTCGAAAAAAGAAGAAAATATGCAGGCATTTGTCACTGCATGCCCGATTGGAAAAAGGAAAGTAAAACCAAGTATTGTTTAGGAGAGTGAATGCTATAAGTAAAACCAAGTATTGTTTAGGAGAGTGAATGCTATATATGATTGTGTGTGTTTGCTCATCTGGCCTCGAGTAGCCTTGTGTGTTTAGACGTTAAGTATTTCTACATGTTGATCATATGATTTAACTCAAGTAAAAATAGAATTGCGTTGGAGTAATTATGGAGATAATTAATTTTCCATGTATTTACAAGTATAAGAAGTTATGATTCTATACTGATTTTTTTTAGGAGGTCGTAACATAACATCGTGGTGTGCATCAATCACTGAACTTGCTACAAAGTTGTTGGAACATGAAACAAAATGCATCACTGAATTTCTTTGATTAATATCACATGAAACAAAATTGGTTGGAATGATGTCCACCATTAACCGAGAGGAGCACCAAAATGCTAGCATGAAATATACCTCCCCCCCTTCTCTCTACATTATACAAAGAATTGCATGTTAGTACAGGATGGAAAGTCCGATGGGAATTTCATTTGCGACCAGCCTTTCCTTTTTTCACAGGAACAAGTGTTACTTTCCCTCCAGATTTTTTAGCTCTTGCCTCTGCTTGCCGGAGCACTGATATAGCAACCTGTTGCTGATCTTTGTTTGTTTTGTCATCTGTGAAGTGCTTCACCTCAAATGCTCCTCGAGTAAAGCCTCTAGCAACCTGACAGGTTTGACAACAAGATGGAATATTTGCAAGGATCAAGCTCTGAGGTGCATTACTCATATTCTACAGCAAAACTGGTGAACCTTTGTCAAAAAAATAAAAAAGAATTCAAAACCGGAGACTTTACACTTTTAGAAGTTCTATCCTGCATTTCAATCACTACGTTGTTTATGCAGCAGACAAATAAGCTATTCATTACACTTGCAAAAGCGTATTACAAATTACATTTGAAACCCCAAAAGGGAAACTTGATGGAGAAAGAATACTTTCATTCCACTGTGTCTAATTTTAAGATACAGCTTGGCCATGGTCTCTTTTAACACCAAAATTTAATGAGATTTGATAGGGTTATATTGATCAGGCATACATGTCCATCTCCTACAAACAGATCAATTTCACGAGGAAGTTGAAGATAGGAGGACAGCCCCATTTCCGTAAAATTAAGAAATGAAATCAGAGGCCCAATGCATGTTGTCTATTGTAAGAAACGCTACAAAGTAAGCAGAAAGTCGTTTTAATGCCAAGCAAATGGTCCCTGCAAAATTTTCAATAGAGTGTAGGACAAAGTGCAGAATACCCACAGATCTCACTCTTGTGAAAGTTTCGAAAGGAATTTGTGAAAGTAATCCCTGATGGAGCATACCTTCAGAAAGAATCCAAACTTTGAGGGAACTACTCAAGACTGCAAGCTTTGTCCTTTTTCCTGAAGTTAGGTAGTTACACATGTGATGGTCAACCCTCAATATAAATCTTGGCCAGGTCTTCGGGTTTCCATGGTTTGCCTTCTGGTCCATCGTTGCCTGGAGAAAAAAGTGATAGCAGCAATTATAAGAATGGCTTTTTGCAGGTCTTAAAAACCATGGCACTCCCATGGTGCAACAAAGAGTTGCCATGCCACGCCCATTGAGCAATGGAGGCTTGATAAGAAGATTATTATCTGATACTAAAAACTGTACTTACAAGCAAACGACAAATTTCTTGTTCAATCTTAGAAAAGGAGGTTTCCAAGGCTTCAACCCTGCCAGTAGCATGACAGCAAGTGCATGGCTCACTGATCATAAATGTCACACTGGGTCGAACCTGTCCAACAATGTGCATTAACAGATATAACAGTTAATACCAGTTGACTAGATCTAGCACTGATCATCACATTCAAATAAAATATAGCGAGCTCAATTATCTTTGCCAAGATAGTTTCCATATCAGTTGAAGTGGGATTCCTCGTAAATAGAGACATTTTCTGTATATTTATAATCTCAGAATTCTGCTCGATCTCAATAGGATGGAACAAGGCTCAATTGTGTCTTTGATGCTGTTAACTTGCCTTAGAGAAGATAACCATATACAGTAGCAGGACATACCCTCTTTCTCGTTATTTCCATCAGTCCATGATTTGACAATTCAGAAACCTTCACTGTTGACCGGTCTCTCTCAACAGCTCTCTTCACTGCTTCATATACTAGTCTCTTATTTGCTGCAAAGCATAGCAGGGAAAGAGACAGAAAAGAATAGGTATTCACTTTGCATGGTAATCACAGGAAGTAAGATTTTATATTTCACCTAAATTTCAGCATAAAGGAAATTCAAATAACTTAAGGTCTTACAACAGCAACTCACCCTAATCCTTATTATCGATGGTCCAAAATCTCCTGTGTTTTAAATGCTATTGAACATAGTTCACAGCAAGCACAATGTTTCTTCTAATCTGCCCCTTCATTAAATATAATTGACTCACTCAGTTGAAAAGAGCTTATCAAGAGCGTCAACATGCAATCTATCAGCAGTATTTTCCCTTGCAAACTAATCTCATAAGCTCTGAAAAAGGGTACTTGAGACCTTAAAGTATGGTTCAAGTGAAGTATGTAAGTCATTGGACACCAGCGTGTTCCCAGGTGAACTGAAGTAGGTGTTTTCAAGTGAACGTTTGAACTAGTTTAGTGCAAAAGCCCTGTCTTCACTAACTGAGCAAGCCGGTAACAACCAGGTATTTCCTTGGTTTTTGATTTCTATATCACGGTGGTAAAATAGCAAAATTGGAAAATTAACTATTTTCTCTATTAAAAATAGACAAATATCTTTAACTAACACAATCATCAACAACCACAGAACTCCTATCTAACATGATGGAAGTCGTTTGTTTGCTCTTATAACAGCAGAAAGAAATGCAATATGGTTTGGAAATCACAAATTGATATTGCAGATTTCAAGATAATCCACAAATTTGATAATGAGGGTTTAATCCCTGCACCTATTACCCTGGGTCCGAAGATATTTGACATGCAAGGAACAAGGTTACATGGATTCAACTTACATTCATCCGCCATATCAATGAAGTCTACTACAATGATACCACCAATATCTCTCAGCCGTAACTCCCTTGCAATCTGAAATGCATAATTTCTGTTAAAATACTACTTAAGCAAGGGTTTACTGGAACATATTATAGACAGTATAAGCAGATAGTTTATCCTAATAGAAAATCATCAAACTTTACCCAATGTCTTTCAGATCACAATGCCCATGTATACAAAAAACAGTTCATTTTTCCTTTCGAACCCCTCCAGTAGCAAATGCGAAAAATTCACTTCTCATCTATGTTAGTTTCTTGACTGTGTTTGTATCACTGATTAAGCAATGGAAAAGATAGTTATTTCTAGAAATTGATTTTGATAACCAATATGGTAAACACAATTTACCAACAGAATTTCAAAATTTATTTGAATGGAATGGAAGAAACCCAAGCAGGTAGTAACAAATCGTTTGCACTTTTAAATAGACAGAAATCAACTGATAAAATTGAACCACAGAAAGAGTTTCAGGATCCATTATCAATTATGTCAATACAAGTATAAATGCCAGCTATAACTAGCCTCTTTGTACTGAACACAGATTATTTATAAAAAAAATGGGGGTCATTTTCAGTGTCTACATACTTGTTTTGCAGCTGCAAGGTTGACGTCTAGAATGGCTTTCTCTTGTGAAGTCCTTTGACGAAGCATTACATGTCCCCCATTCACATCAATTGAGACTAATGCCTCTGTTTGCTCAATCACCAGAGAACCTCCACTAGATAGTGGAACCCTGGAGAAAAAAATGCAATAGAGATCAATAACACGGGAAAGAGATAACAACAAAGCTCCATAGAAATGGTGGGCCTTGTAGATTGAGGATTAGCCATTTTAAGTTGACTGGGATTTGAAATGGCTATAAATAGGTGGTGTTACCACCTAACAGGATCATGATTTTTCAACTCATTACACATTTAGGCTTGTGGCAAAGATAACCATGAGAAATCTTCAACTTACAAGAACCTGTAAGCATTAACATAACCTAATTGACATGGGGTGGAAAAAGGTGTTCACAGTGGATTAGAACAATAAATTTATATTTTTTTCCCTTCAAAAAATCATAAAGAACTGGCCTTTGGTCTTTTTACAGTATCCATTTGTCATTCTAGAATTGTTTGAGGACATCTTGATCTTTTCATAATTTTTTTCAAACAATTAAATTACTTGATTGTTATTGAAAGCAAAAACAAAAAACACTTAACCATGGTCTAGGGGCTTTCTTGCTATTTCACTTTTTTTAGCACAATGTAATGATTATATTGCCTTTAAAATCAAAATTCTCAAAGCTTGACTAAAGAGGCTTATTTGTCATTTCACAATTTCTTTTTGTAATAGTCATTTGGTCCTAAAGGCAATGTGGTATTTTAATATATAAATAAAATAAAAAAGAATTGTTGACATGCGCGTCAGTCGCTCTACCACATTTTGGCGACGCATGCAATTGACTCTTGTAGTCAAAACTATTGTTCCACCATGTCATTCAATTCTTCCCGATGTCCTCTTCCTCCTCAGGCGGTGCATGTGGTCAACAAACATCTAGTTAGCGCCAACAGCCTTTCATTTTTTTCTTTTCTCTCTCCTCCTAGAAATTCATATTTGACCCTCCAAATTTGCATATCAAACCATCAAGGTTTTTTTATCTTTGGATTTGGCCACTCTTTTTTTAATCCTATTTGTTATTATCTTTATTAATTTATAAAATTGATTTTTTTTTATTTCATACTCCTTTAATTTTTAGTTCATCAAATTTGGTCTTTATCCTTTTGATTTTTTTTTTTTATTTGTGATAGTTTTTTGAGATTGATTTTTTTTTCAATTTCACCCTCCATTTTGTTTCAGATCATACTCATTTTTTTTTATTGTATTTTTTTATTTGATAAATTATTTTAGATAACTATTTTTTTTTATTTATTTCATCATTCAACATTAATATGGTTGATAATAGAGCTTTTTAATTGAACCTTGATCTACGATTTCAGAGGTTATAAATTTAAAAGATTAACTCGAGTCTCGTATTTCTTTTTTACTTCTTTAGAAATCCTAGCATCACCTGAACTTTTTTCTTCTTATGTTTGGCAAAAATTGGACTGACACATAACATTGCACCAACCACCAATATAAGTTTGCTCTGATCACTTTTTTTTGTCAGTTTTTTAATTTAATTTCTTCTCGCTTTCAACCTTCACTATTTGGTTCATTATAATTGAGCTTCCTAATTTATTTCAATATGGGTCCCATGGTTTTATCAAGATCTCATATCCCAGGTTGCAGGTTAATCATGGTTGACTCACATCAATCCTATGTGTCATCATCTCAATATTTATTTTTAAAAAAATATCATCCAATATGTCAACATTTAAATATTTTAAATGTGTTTTGCCCGGTGTGAATCTAATTTGACTTCCTAGCATCGTTATGTTTTTTTCAAGGTTGAAAAAAAGGTCGACTTGAATTACACACGGGTAAAAAAACTAGTTACGTCCAAGAGCCTTATTGAAACAAACATTAACATGAACCAACCACAAAAGGCATGTGACAACATAAGTGATATCAATGAATCCTCACCTTTTACTAAGGATACTATTGATCTCTTCTTCAATTTTGAATTCATCAAAAAGAGGAGTTCTTTTATCATACAACTCGACTCGTCCACAAAGATCAGGAGCAATTTCCTGGAGGTAGTTAGTAACCTGGGGAAAGAAAGCATGCAAAAGTGACTTTACATATTTCAATGCAAAGAAGAAAAGGCTGTAAAATGTATAATTAATTTTTTCAGAAATTGGCTATATTATAGCATTCCAATAAATATAAAGATAAGAATGATAGTAACTTGATAAAGAACTTTTCCTTCACAATTGAAACAAACTGATTAATGTCACAATTATCAATTAGATGCAAGAGAGTTTTGGCCAAACTATAGCTGTTTGGAATTAACTTCACTTCTCAAATTCTCCTAAATATAGAAGTTAAAGAATAGAATATGAAATTACACAATAGGCACATACCTACAATGTGCCCACAATTAATAAGAATCCTCCTTTCGTTGTATATATTAGACCAAACATTTCCACACTAAACATAATGCAAAATTATATCCCATGCAAGAACAATCATGAGTATCCAGGCATTCACCCCTTTCCCAACAACAATTAGCAACACGGGGGAAAACAATAGCATTTGTGTGAAGAGGCATGAGCAAGAGACTCATAGATTCCTAATCAATAAAGGAAATCCTCTTTGATATATAAACGATGGCATACCTCGTGAAACGTCCTTGGAGAGTCCACCACCATTTTCCTAACCTGGAGATGAAGCATAATAAAGAATACAAACATTGTGAGAAGTCTTGACACATGGTACACCATCATATAAAAGAATACAGGTGCAGGAGTCGCAATAAACAAGTAAATTACCTTTTCATTAAAATAATCCTGGACAACAGAAAGCGTTTGACCCATTGCCCTGTGCAGTACAACAGGAATGGCCCCCTCCACACCTTCATCTTCAGCAAGAGCAGCAGATTTTGCATGTTCCATTATACTTTTCCAAGTTGAAAGCAAACCTTCCAAGTCCTTCTGCAATTCCTCAAATGAATGACCAGCAGCAACAGTTCTTACAGTTAGACCAAAACCTGGTGGCTGCAAAGTTTTTGCTATAACTTTGAGGCGTGTACGCTCAACACCAGAAACTTTTTTGGATACCCCAATTCTATCGCAACGAGTAATCAATATCTTCAAGACAGGAAAAGTAGTTCAGGCAAGCAGACAGTACAGTGAGTTCAAAGTATAGCAGATTTCATTTATTTTTTTTTGGGCGGGGGGTGAAATAAATAAAAGCACTTAATGACAAATAAAATCTTATTGGGAGGGCGGGTGTTGTGCTAGGAAGAACATACCCAGAATCTACTTCTTAGTTTTGGATAAGCAGTCACTGTAGGGCCTTTTGTACCCAATCCCTCCTTGACAACTTGAACTATAACTTTTGTGCCTTTACAAACTTGAGACCACTTGTTTTCACTAGTTAATGTATGCTTAGCATCCTTTATATCTTGATGAGAAACTGGAAGATAGTTAGGTCCTTCTGTTTCAACTGTAGAATGACTGACAGTGTCACCTTTCAAATGGTGCTCCCTTCCATCAAGGAACTGCTCAAAATCAGCATCCACTTCACCATAATCAACTATACTGCCATTAACATTTTCCTTAACTTCTGAAACATCAAAATCATCATCAGCTTCATGCTCCTCATGATCATCATGCAGAAATGGTGCCAAATCACCATGAAAGACAAATTCTGAAACATCATCAATGACTTCAACATCATGTGCTGTGTGTTCATTTTCGTGGGCAGAAGGATGCTCTTCAAAGGCTTTGAGCGCAGAACCATTGACTTCTCCTTTCTTTGTCCTCTGACAAAATGGAGGGAATATGAATGGTTCCCTGTTTTGCTTTATGTCCATAAGAGAAGGTCTTGAACTCCCAATATTTACAAATGCACCACCCATGTGGGGGACAAGTTTTGTGACTGCCCCTATATACACACTATCACACAGCACGGTGTTTTTAACTGGTTCCAGAAGTAATTCAACCAATTTCTCATCTTCCAATACAGCTATCCTTTGCATTGTACATATTGAAGAACTAATCAGTATGACAGTAGAAACTGAATCATCTTTCAAATTCAGATTACTCCCATTAGCAGACAACTTGTCTTTCACTTGTAAGCCCTGATCACTAACCTTGAATTTTGTCAGACCAGCATCCATGGTGTCATTATTTTTGGATACATCTTGTGTCAATCTGTCTCTAAAGACAACAGAGATAACAGGTGATTGGAGTAACCAGGGTTCCTCAAGAGGTTGGTCTCTTTCACAGAAAACTGAGTTTGGGCAATCATATGTTGCTGTTAGGTAATCCTCATCATTAGTGCAAGATTTATTGTCGACTTTGAGATCATTCAGGAATGCCTCTGGCTCTTTGAAATTAATCTGAAGGTTTTTCGCAATCATATGTTCATCTGTCAAAGCACTGGAAGTATTTGAGTGTTCAGAAACATGTTAAGGAAGAATTTAGATGCACTAGATTGCCAAGATATGGATATTACCTCTGGTTGGAGCACAATTTAGAGGTTGCAATGGTAGATATCTTTCCTCTATCCATGAACCCCATAAATGATCTGGAGACCTCTCAGTATTAAACTTGGTCCATGAATCCCTCACCATAATTTTTCTATCTTGTTTTACAGTCACAGGTACTGACAAAGAAAATTCAGGTCCAGGTCTCCAAGTGACATTGCATGAAGGCCATGTTTTTTCTCTTACAAAATAATTATACTTGAAATTGACACCACAAGGTATCTGCCAAGCACAAAAATGGTGATTTAGGGTGATAAGAAGCGAGTGCAGAATTGAGAATCAATAAAGTGAGCATACTTTCATATACTTATTTCTATTAAAGAGCATACTGTCAAGCTGAACACAAAAAGGATCAATATTTTTGTTTTCAGGAGTCAACAGTACACACGTATACCAAATTGTTTTAATAAAACTCAACCATTAAAAAAGGAGTTAATATTTCTCACTACTATATATGTATGGAAATCCACAATAAACACAAGGACAGATTCTTTGTGATGCTTATAATAAATAAATCACACAACAGATAAGAAAAAAAATGAAAAGGGCTCAAGAGAGATGTTTTTCGTCCAGCAAATAAATAAAATTTTGAATGCTTGTACATTAAAATGAACAAACAATAAAACACATCTGATAATTAGTTATTTTATCTGGGATTTTAAAGAATTTTCATTTGTCAGCAAACGGGAACGTCCATTCCTCACATCATTATCTTTGATTCAAATTACCGTGACTTGAGCTTCCCACAAGTTGGGATGTGAAATGGGATGCATTAAGATAGCCATTTCCGGATCCCAACAGCCTAAGACAAGAGGATCCCCGGTAACGTAAAGAAGCTGACCAGGTGCCAAATCAGCTTCTACAGTCCAAACTAGCTCACACAATCCTTCTTGACAAACAGTATTATTTGAATAATTTCCTGAGAAAAATAAAAACCACAACAGCCATTCATCTCAACAAGTAGCAGAAAGGATTAAGCCCAACAACAATGCCTATAACTGACACTGCATTCATAATAATTCATCGAGATTTGGAAAGAAAAAAAACCTTTCTTTGCAGATATGGCATGGGCGGGTGGGGGAGGAGGAGGAGGATTCTGCGCGATTTTAAAGACAACATTTCTTCGAGACAAGCCATGCCTGCTTCAATTAAAGAGTAAAATGGAAGCTGGTTTAGAAAGTTCCTAAGAAAATGAAAAATTAATTAGAAGTAACTTACGGTGAAAAATGAAACAAGTGGCATGAGGGCGTGCGTGGGCGGTGGAGGTGGAGGTGGAGGGGTGGCCGAGCCTCCGAGGAGATGTCCATGATTACGATGAAGCTCTCCTCTTGTTTGGCTGGAGTTCAGTGGTGAAGCACAGGCTGTAGGGTTGACGAAGAAGCAAAGAAGAACGCATTGGGGAGTGATAAGGTGGTTGTAATTTGGGAGTTGCAGTTTGGGTAGTTTTGTCATTTAACGGGGAAACTTGAAATTGTGGTCTGCGGATGGATAGAAAATAGAATATAAAGGGATTTTGTGAATTCAGAGGAAGCTGATGATGGTGATGATAGAATTAGCTTGGCGCCTTGTGTCTCACACGTGTTACCATTGTGTACACGAGCGACACTTTTTGATTTTTCATCTACTTCAAAATGCCGTTTCAAAATAATTTTGGACCGAATACAAGGGTTTCTGCCATGCTAGGCTACACTGTATTACATCAATAAATTTTCTTAGCATAAAAACATTTTAAGATATAGTTTTTTTAAAAAAAACATTGAAAAAACAATATATCATGACATTTTTTTATGGTTATTTTTGGCATTGGTTTTCAAAAATATTAAAATAAAATATTTAAATTAAAAAAAATTGGTGTTTTTAAATTATTTTCATGTAATGATATAAAAAATAATTTTAAAAAAATATGATTTTAATATATTTTTTGAACAAAAATACTTTTCAAAAAATAATTTCAATTTTCAACTGCACTTTCAAAGAATCACTTTAAATTATTGGTTTAAGTTCATTTGATAAAGGTGGAGATTATTAGGGGGAACTCCCATGAATGACAGTGATTTCTTGATCTTTTTTTGTGGGTTTCTTGAGCAAGAAACACTTTTTTCTAGTTTTGAGTCATCTGTGTAGTCTTATGGTAAACAAAAAAAAATTGTTAAGAACCAATACCTTTTTCAGATAAGTTTATATAGGATACAACGAGCGAATTTGCCCGCGCGATGCGCTGGGCTTTTTTATTTATGTTAAAAACTTATTGATTTTATACGTGTTGTATTTTGTTATTTTTATATTTAATTAGTAAAATTATAATTGATAAAAACGGGTTTTTTTCTACCAAAAAGTGATAATATATATTGAAGCTCTAATATTAAATAAATATCAAAAGATATAATTATTATGATATATTTAAAAGAAAATAAAACTTAAAAATAATGAAAATTTAATACCTAACAATATTAATAAAAAATAAATATAATTAAATTTAAAGAAATTATTTAACTTGAAAAATTAAAAAAAGAGAAATAATATAAAATATTATTTTTTCAATAATAACCAACACAAATTAAAATTTAAATATTAAAAAAATAATAATAGTGGAATAAAAAAAATAGAAACAAAAACTAAGAGCATGTACATGTAAACATGGATAGAAATAAGAATTATGTAAACAATATATAAAAAAAGAAAAAAAAAATCAAATAGTAATGAAAAGTGAAAACGACAGTTGAAATAATTGTTTATTACTATTTGAAATTGTGATCTCCTATAGTCATTTTATAAAATAATAGTTGTGGTGCCAGTAAGCTGACCCCTACACTCCAGTTATAAAAAAAAAAAAACTTATAAGTGGGGAAAAAAATGTTAAAGAAAAAGTGGTTCCGAGGATTATTAATGGTGTGCGTAAGCTGTCCTGGATAACCTGGTTATAAAAAAAACTGTATACGTGGGAAAAAAATCGATGTGCACGTAAGTTGGCTCGAACACCACAATTAAAAAAAAATGTATAAATGAGAAAAAAATAGGAAAAAAATGTAGGAAAAAATGGATCCATAGATAAAAAAAATATATACTTTGGAAAAAAATCGTGGTGCTCGTAAGCTGGCCTGGACACTCAGATTATAAAAAAAAACAAAAAAACCATATAAGTGGAAAAAAACATGAAAAAAATGTATTAAAAAAATGGGTCAAGAAATTAATCATGTTGCGTGTAAGCTAGCCCCAACACCCCGTTGTAAAAAAACAAAAGTCTGGTTTTTAGAAAAAGAAATAACCTTTTTAAACAGTAATGAAAAAAAAATTGTGGTGCGTGTAAATTGATACAGACACACTGGTCATGGGAAAAAAATGTATAAGTGGAAAAAAAATGTAAAAAAATGTAAAAAAAATGACCTGGACACCCTAGTTCTATAATTATTTTATTTAAAAATAGTCCCCGTTCATTAAAAACAAATCCTGTTATAAAAAAGTGTAAGGGGAAAGCATTTTTTTAAACAGTGTTGAGAAAAAAATAATGGCGCGCGTAAATTAACCCGGACACCCCGGTCATGAAAAAAAATGTAAAAGTGGTAATAAAAAAAAAGGGAAAAAATAATTAAAAAAATAGATCCAGAGATTAGTCGGTGCTCATAAGCTGCAACGGATACTTTGGTTTAAAAAAAACAAATAAAAAACCCGGTTAAAATCAAAAAACAGAAAAAGCTTTTTCAAGCAGTACTGAATTGTGAAAATTACTATTTAAAAAAAAAGGAAGCACGGTGATAAAAAAACAGAAACCAAAATTTTCATATAGTAATTTTCCAAAATTAGGATTTTAGAAGAAAAAAAAACTGGATTTTAGAAGAAAAAAAACAGAAAGCAAATTTCCAAGAATAATTTTCCAAAATTAGGATTTTTCAATTAAAAAAATAAAATGGATTTTAGAAAAAAAATAAAAAAAAAACAAATTTAGTTTTGTGGGCGGAGAGGAAAACAGATTTTAAACAGTGTTGAGAAAAAAATAATGGTGCTCGTAAATTAACCCGGACATCCCGGTCATGAAAAAAATATATAAGTGGTAATAAAAAAAATAGGGAAAAACTAATTAAAAAAATAGATCCAGAGATTAGTCGGTGCTCATAAGTTGCAACAGATACTCTGGTTTTAAAAAAACAAATAAAAAACCCAGTTAAAATAAAATAAAATAAACTTTTCCAAGCAGTATTAAATAGTGAATATTACTATTTAAAAAAAAAGAAGCACGGTGATAAAAAAACAGAAACCAATTTTTTCAAACAATAATTTTCAAAATTGGGATTTTAGAAGAAAAAAACTTGATTTTAGAAAAAAAAAAAAAAGAGCAAATTTCCAAGAATAATTTTCCAGAATTAGGATTTTTCAATCAAAAATAAAATAAAACGGATTTAAAAAAAAAAAAAAACAAATTAAGATTTGTGGGCGTAGAAGTTCGAACTCCTGCGCGCAGCGCGCAGGAGAACCACTCGGCCAGAAATAGATTTATGTCTATTTCCAGCATACAAAATAGAAAAAGAAGGCCTGTTAAAAAAAAAAAAAAAGAGCACATGCACGCACGAAGCACCGGAGCAAATGGTTAGTCCACAGTGCTTTGTATGTGAGTGAATAGTGCCATAGCTATAGTACCCGCGCAATGCGCTGGGCTTTTTTATATATGTTGAAAATTGATTGATTTTATGCGTGTTGTATTTTGTTATTTTAATATTTAATTAGTAAAATTATAATTGATAAAATATGCTAAAAATTATTTTTTTCTACTAAAAAGTGATAATATATATTGAAGCTCTAACATTAAATAAATATCAAAAGATATAATTATTATGATATATTTAAAAGAAAATAAAACTTAAAAATAATGAAAATTCAATACCTAACAATATTAGTAAAAATTAAATATTATTAAATTTAAAGAAATTATTTAACTTGAAAAACTAAAAAAAGAGAAATAATAACAAATATTATTTTTTCAATGATTACCAACTCAAAATAAAATTTCAATATTAAAAAAATATTAATAATAGTGGAATAAAAAAAATACAAACAAAAGCTAATAGCATGTACATATAAACATGGACAGAAATAAGAATTATGTAAATAATATATAAAAAAAAGAATATTTTTTTTCTAATAGTAATGAAAAGTTAAAACCACAGTTGAAATAACTGTTTATTACTGTTTGAAATTGTGATATCCTATAGCCATTTTATAAAATAATAGTCGTAGTGCCCGTAAGTTGACCCGTTTACCCTAGTTAAAAAAAATATATAAGTGGGAAATATTTTTTTAAAGAAAAAGTGGTTCCGGGGATTATTAATGGTGTACGTAAGCTGTCCTAGACATCCTGGTTGTAAAAAAAACTGTATACGTTGAAAAAAAATCGATGTGCACGGAAGCTGGCTCGAACACCACAGTTATAAAAAAAAGAAAAAAAAATGTATAAATGAGAAAAATAACAGGAAAAAATGTAGAAAAAAATGGATCCAGAGATAAAAAAAAATATTCGTGGGAAAAAAATTGTGGTGCTCGTAAGCTGGTTTGGACACTCAGATTATAAAAAAAAAACAAAAAAACTATATAAGTGGAAAAAAAACATGAAAAAATGTATTAAAAAAGTTGGTCAAGAAATTAATCGTGTTGCGTGTAAGCTAGCCCCGATACCCCGTTGTAAAAAAAAAAACAGAAGCCCGTTTTAAAAAAAAGAAATATTTTTTTCAAACAGTAATGAGAAAAAAATTATGGTGCGTGTAAATTGATACATACACCCTGGTCATGGGGAAAAACAGAAAAATATATAAGTGGAAAAAAAATGGAGAAAACAAAATTGATCCGAAGATTAGTCGTAGTGCATGTAATCTGTCACGAATACCCTGGTTAAAAAAAAAAACCGGTTAAAAGGAAAAAAATTAACATGAACACCCTGGTCCTATAAATATTTTTTTTTAAAAAAGGTTCTCGTTTATTAAAATAAAATGTCCGGTTATAAAAAAAATGTAAGGGGCAAGCATCTTTTTAAACAGTGATGAGAAAAAAATAATGGTGCGCGTAAATTAACCCGGACACCCTAGTCATGAAAAAAATGTATAAGTGGTAATAAAAAATAGAGAAAAAAATTAAAAAAATAGATCCAGAGATTAGTCGATGCTCATAAGCTGCAACGGAAATTCTGGTTAAAAAAAAACAAATAAAAAACCTGGTTAAAATAAAAAAACAGAGAAAACATTTTCAAGTAGTATTGAATAGTGAAAATTACTATTAAAAAAAAAAGGAAGCACGATTATAAAAAAAACAGAAAGCAAATTTTTCATACAGTAATTTTCTAAAATTAGGATTTTAGAAGGGAAAAAAACCTGATTTTAGAGAAAAAAAGAGAAAGCAAATTTCCTAGAGTAATTTTCGAAAATTAGGATTTTTGAAATAAATAAAAATAAAATGGATTTAAGAAGAAAAAAAATTCTGGGCGGAGAGGTTTTGAAATAAAAATTGATAAAACGTAATTTAGAAAAAAAAAAAAAATTCAGCAAGGGAAAGAGATGAATCGATAAAAAGGATCCCAATTGAAAGAAGAATCTTTCTAAATTACTTCTGGTCAGCGGGGCCTTCATTTTTGAAATAAAAATAAATAAAACGTAATTTAGGAAAAAAAAAAAAAAAACACAAAAACACAAAACAAATTAAGTTTTGTGGCTGGAGAGGGTCGAACTCCTGCGCGCTGAGTTACCACTCGGCCACAATTAGTTTTATCTCTTTTTCCACCATAGAAATTAGAAAAAGAAGGCCGGTGATGAAAAAAAAAAAAAAAGAGCACATACACGCGAGAAACACCGGAGCAAATTGCGAGTCCACAGTGATTTGTGTGTGTGTGAACAGTGAAACGCTACAGTGAACGGGGCTATTCTGTTTTAGCTATAAGGTAATGCTTTTCCTCTCTTCATTGTGGCTTCATGATTTCGATCCTTAGGCTTATATTAGTGGTGATCATTTTTGGTTGGATTTAATTTTTATTTATAAAATTAACCAAATTAAAATGATGATAAAAATTGAAACCTATTTAAACTGATCAGTTTCAATTCAGTTTAGTTTAGTTTTTTATATGTTTTTTTAACTTTAATCAAGTCTTTCCCTTCTCTCATTTCACCAAAATGGAATCAGACCAAAAATTTGAGTCGAACTGGAAGAATATAAAGTTTTTTATAATATATACTTTTTTAATTTGAATCGATTTGATTTTGGTTTACTTGTTTTAGCATTAAAAATCTAACCAGACCAGAAGTTTTTTAAAATATTCTAATCAGTTTTTTTAATGATTTAGTTGTTATCAATTATTATTTTTATTTTCTCAGTTTAAAAATATTCTATTTGATAACTATTCCTCCAATGTTTGTGACTATCCATACTAGGTCACATTGTCAACAATCGCCTACCTTGTTTAACATTACACAACCCACAAATGCTTAATTGGTTTGTTTGCTGGAAAATTGTGTTTGTATATGGATAATAAATTGTTTACCTATATTTTAAATGGAATTCACCAAGCTTTAACTAAAAATATGGTTTATTAATTATGTCTTTCATATTGCCTTATAAGTGATCACATTTGGGCATCAATAACTATTTTTAAAAAATAATATTTTATTTCCATGTAATCTTACTTGCTTTAATACGCGAATTCCATTAATGAATATGTTTTTTTATTCAAAAAAGGGAATGGATAAGAAAGCCCTCAGATTTGTCATGTTTTATCCATATATTTATATACATATCTAAGTTATTTGTTTTATTTTTTTTCTTTAATGCTGAATATTTTTTAATGAAGAAAATTAAATAAACTTTAATGTATTTTTTTTTGTTGTTGTTTTTTTAAATGTTGTAAAGGTTATGGGATTTTTACCTTTTATTTTCCTATTCCATCCCTAGTAAACATTAAAACTTTTTTAATATAGAAAATTATTGTTTTTTATTACACTATCAAACATATAACAATGGATAGGTCTCTCACACATGATAAGTAATGTTACACATGGGATGGGATGGGATTAAAAAGGATTAGAGGATTTGGAAAAAAAACTAATATCTAAAACTAAAGTTGGTTGGAGTAGTGAACCTGTACTATCTCTACAAGTGATGAATGTTAAAAAGCAAAAATCTAGGTTAATTATTATTGTTCATAACTTTACAATTTAATTTTTTTTCCTTTTATATTATTTAATTAATCTTTTAGCATTGTTAACTACATTTCACTTTCATTACATGGGAAATGAGAGGAGTAAAGAAGTTTAAGCATGTTAGAATAGAGCAATCATTATGTGCTAAATATGAAATCATGTTTAGTAACATAGTGTCCATGAGACAATATGCTTAGGCTCCATCGCAAGGAGTTTTATATGATGAAGATAATTGGGCACCTAGAATGAGAAATACAACTAATGATGAAATTAATATAGAAAAAAAGTAGTGATTCGAAGAGGATGTAATGCTTGATTGTATACATGATGTCAACAATATGGTTAGTGAAAGCAATGTCATGAATAGTAACATCAACCATAGTAGTGATATGAGAAAAGAGTGCACAACATATTGCACCTCAATATATAAAAAAAGGAATTGGAATGTTAGCGTTCAATATATATATAAAAGGAATTGGAATTGGAATGTAACATTGAGTATTCTTAAGGTGGAGTTCAGTTGGCAATGAACATTGAATGTTTGGTTATTTAATTTTGAATGTTAGCTTTCATGTATGGAAACTAAAAGCCTAGATTTTGTATGGAAACCAAAAGTTCAATTGGTAATACACTTTGAATGTTTGGTCCATTCTTACTATAGCTATATAAATAAAAAAACTAAAGTATGGTTAGGATGTCACTTTCATATTATGTCCTTGTGAGATACCAAACCAAAAGTTTAGCTTGTAAAACAACTTCTTAATAGTTTCTTATTGCTTTTATTTAGAAAAAGTAAGTTTCTTTTCATTTCATAAAACCAAAGTGTTTTAATTAAAAATTAATTGTATTTCTTATTTATATTTCTTAAAAACCCCATGTGTGATGGCTTTGGTGTTTATGCAAGGGTTGTTTTGTAGAGTCATTAGTGAGAGGCTAAACTACCTATCTTCTTCTTTTTTGCATAACTTTCAACCCTATATTTTTTTAATTTGTAAGCAATAATAAGCTTTTGTCAAACGTTTTCCTGCATTCTATAATTATCTAAAAGTTTGAGTTAAGTTTCCATACATCAATTTTTTTTTCACATCATGTCATGTTTAATGTTAGAAATTACACATCTTATTCAATTGATGTTGATGGATTATATGATCTCATGAAATTGTTGTATGATATTGATTTTAATGGCCTAACATCTCAAGTTAATAACAAGTTTATTTAAAAAAAATTATATCAGTGCATAGAAGTCAATTGAATTTGAGTGGCTTTTAAGATAATATAAATGCACGTTTCATATAACATCTTCTTATAGTTTTTATTGTCATGTAAAAATCACTTTAAATCATCATTATGTTAATAACATTAAATTATATGTCATTATAAATACTAACTCACAATGGATTTTTTCGAGGGGGAATATGATAACATAGATGAATTACGTGGTTGATTATATTAATTATAGTGATTTATTTTGGTAATGTTGGATATTTCATTGATAATCATGGTTCAGATAATGACAACAACGATGACAATGACAATTTAGGTGACAAAGGTGAGGTGTCTTGGAAAATAAAGTGTTATATTCTTAAATTGATTATATGCATGGGTAGAGCTCTCATATTGTACTATAATACTTGTCCATAATCAACATCATGGGTTTCATGTGTTAATCAGGTTGATCTGGTTTGTTAATAAAAAAACATGATCATCTCAATATGATTTTGCCTTGAAGTTTTTTTTTAAAGTCCAAACAAGTTTTGAATGAGTCAACCGAGTTCCATTTAAACCTTCTAGTACAACCAATTCATATAAGGTTAACTCCATTTAATTTTAAATTGGAACCCTATAAAGCTTCAACACTATAAGAGTTTTAATTTTAATTGAAAATAATTAAACTAACATTGTATTTTATATATTATTCAATATTTAACTTGTTTTTAAGATTATGACATTTATTTTTTTAATATTAGCAAACACTCTTTTTGTATAGCCCTTCTTAAATTTAATTTGATTGGTTTTTGGTGCAAATTTGTTTTTATTATCATATAATTAAGAAAAACTATTATTTTAAAAATACAAAGTTATTAAAATTAACTTTAATTCATAACTTTTATGGTATGTTAACTTAAGTTGATACAGAATGCTATTATCTCATTACTTTTTTAGAAAAAATAAAACAATGATTAAATATGTGGCATCTTCTAGCTATAATTATTTGTTGATGCATTAATTATTAATTATTAATTAATTAATTTTATTAAATTCATGTTAAATATTTCATTTCACGATTGAGATTTTTCTTGGATTTTTTTTTTTAAAAATAACAATGCTTGCATATTTTTTTCACTTTAAAATTAATGTAGTTAGCTAGTTTTTACTGAACATAAGATAAGACTGGTAATCTACAAAACCAGGAACTAACACCATGTTGATAAGAGTGGCATCTTCTAGCTAACTTTCACGTTTTGCTGTCAAACATTCATCCTTGTTTTGTCTGAATCTTCGTATGGAGCTCTGTGCCAATGAAATCAGGACCAGATTCAATCTGATGTCATGCCTTCGCAGTTCTTGTGAAGTCCAGCAAGATTCTCCATTGGCACGAGCACTGTCGGGAAGCAGCTCGATGTAGCCAAGAAGAGATCACCAAATTTCTTGCGAGATGAAACGGCCCTAAATTGATGTTTTTGACTCCCATGCCAAAAAGTAGAAATGGCTATGTGGCACTGCCTGCTTCACAAGGTTACATCCTCGTTATGCCTAGAAACCACGAATCATGTGCTGACACAAGACTTTATTTTGATACCTAGCTGTTGGGTTGAGAAGAAACCACGAATCATGTACTGAAATTAATATATTTAATTATGTATGTATATATACACACACATAAACAGTACATCTCAAAATGACGTGTTAAAATGCTTCGAAATTGAAACATTTCATTCCAATTAAAAAAACAAAGTATCAACCGAAACAGAATTAACAAACTTGAAACAGTACAACTCGAAACGGCGTGAAAAGAAACGTAAGAACGTGTGAAAAGATCAGGGAACAAAAAAAAAGGATGGAGATCAAAGTCTGATAGATAGGTTAAACACCACAAACTTCACAATATGTACAATGAAATTTTTGGCACATCATTCTTCTCACGCCCAAACTATACACCACTATGCCCTGCCCGATGCACTAAAGTAAATACCTGTACACTACACGCTGTACAAGGAGACTAAGCAAACATGGTAGTATGCGCTCACCAAAAGCAAGATGCATCCTCTTCAGCCATTAAAGGAGTCCTGCAGAGAGGGCATGTAATGTTCCAGTAGTCCAGCCACTTCTCCAAGCACATTTTATGAAAGATATGGCCACATGACAGGCGGTTTATCTCTGATTCGGGCTCGAATTGGGTCAAGCAAACCGAGCAGTCGTGTTCAGGCTGTTTACAGCAGCACACCGTGTCGAATCGGATTGATGGCATCCTGCTTCGGAACTCCTCAATGTAATTCTCTGGGGGACTGAAATGAAATTCAAACGAATCTATGGTGTCTTCAGCATTATCTGAAGATGGGAGTGAAGCAGACGGTGAGGATGGCGACAAACGGATGCCAACAATGTGAAGGATTGAACGGACTATTCCCTTGACAATGGAAATTGATAAGGCAGTGTTTACTAAAATCACGCATAGTACTCCTTCAGAAGGAGCTGGCAGACTTGATAGACCCATTTTCTCCGTATCAAAATTAAAGCTTCGTGGGACTTGATCTGAAATCTGTTATGCCATAAAGACGAGTTACACACCCAAACTAGAAGATGACGGATAACTCATAAAACCATGATATTAAGAAGCGAATTAAAGCTATAAAAAAAAGATAAATAAACCCAGTTTTATAGGGAAATTTTATACGAAATATAAAAAAGTAAACACAACCAAAGATTGCCTCAAAACGAGAAGGGGTTTGATAAACATCAAGAGATAAAAGAGAGTGATGGATCAAAAAAATCCACAGCACGGTAGGGAAAGTGTTACGGGGGGCATTGAGAGGATAATCAATCAAATAATTCTCCATCTTCCTGCAGAATACAAGGGATGATTTTTAATCTACATTATCAGTATGGCATCAATTGGTATCCCCTTGGGGAGGGATACCACTTGGCTAACTCTATGGAGAGATTGAATTGAAGCTTACACAGAGTATAACCCATGCTCAAGAGCAAATTAGTTCATGGAGAGATTGGATTGGACCTGTATACTAGGTTTAAGGAATCAAATCCCCTCAATCAATGGAGAAATTAAACCTTCTGCAAACCATCTGATTTAAAATTAAAGGACTCAAAACAAGAAATCATATAACTAAATCATAGCTAACAGGTTGCATAGATCACTGCAAAATTATAATAAAGATCTAGCCCTCTGACTCGGACCTTGATACCATGCTCCATTTGGTCAAAAATTGAAGATCAAACCGATTATAGGTGAAATAAGAAGCTCCCGAGATCATAAGAATTGCAAATGAATCAACAAAATCAATAACCAGTAAAAAAACGCAAGAAAGGGTGCCCAGAGATCTAGCACTTTCTAATGAATTCAAAAATACAAGAAACTCTTCTTATATTTCTAACATCAAATTACATTTTAAAGAAGACCCACAAGAGAAAATATAAAGAAGACGCGGAACAAATTCCAAACTGGAAACACAAGTGACAGAGACTTACACCAGGGAAGCCTTGAAGTTCCTGCCTTGGTCTCTATACAAAGAAATATGTAAGCATCAAGAACAAGCTAGCAGCCTAGAAACATGACATATCAGTGCGATTATCAATATGTCATACGAGATAGTTTCATAGAAGATGGTGATGAAGATGGCTGCTGCTGCTCCCTGGCTTCTGAATTTCTGTTTATATAGCAACACATCCACTGAAAGGGCCAAACATTACCATCATCAGCAAACTGAACTCATTTTCCTTAACCATGGTTAATCTTCCGTGTTTTTTTTCCGGACGTTGATCGCCTTCTGACCGTGGTTACTTTATATCTTCATAAAAAAAAAAATTAAGTTTATTTAGTATTGTAATAATGGTTATATTTTTTTTGTTTTAGATCATTTTACATGATTAATTTTCTCAATTTTATACTTTAATATTTAATTTGTTGGAGATTGAGCTTTATTTTCTTTTACCAAGTCATATGTTTAAGAGTTTACATGAGTTAGATATTTTTTCTTATCTTATTTTCTTTTTTTATTTCAACATTCAATATTAGTTTTTCTAAAAATAATAGACATTTTATAGAGTTACTCTTGGTCTCATTACCAATGTCTTGTTTCTAAAAATTAACATGAATTGACTTTTATATCTTATATTTTTTTAAAAAAAAATTGTTTTATTTTTAATTTCTTTAATTGAACATTGGAATTTTTTTAATTGGTCTTCATGGGTTTTTTTTTCTTTTTTATGTAGAATTATAACAATCTTCTCGTGTTCATGGGGTTAGCAAGTTAACCCTGGTTGAATTAATTTGTTTTACAAATTCATTAGTTAAGTTTTTATATTGAGTTTTTTTCTTCCGTTGTTTTTTTAAGTTTACCTTTTATGTGGTTGGTTATGGTCTCATAAATATGATCACGGTTTTGGTGGTTCACACGAGTTGACTTCAATCTTCTAAAATCTTTCAAAAAAATATCTATATTTAATTTTATCTCTTTTGGTGTCTTTTTTTTCTTTCCTTTCACGTTTACTTTTTATGTCAAATATCTTAATTTTAGTTACCCTTTAATCAAATATCAAAGTATTTAATTCAAGACATTTATAATCATTTTCAATTTATGATTATAGATTTTATTTTAAATCTAGTGATACAATAAACAAAACTTGTATATTTATTTATTTTTACTAAAAACAAATGTTTGACACTCGATGAAGTGCATGTCACATAGCTAGTTAATATATACAACAAGGCTTTAACATTTCACTGTAGCAATAAATAGTGAAAATTTTTTGTGTCTTTTTTTAATTTCCAACATTTGGTTTATCGAATATTAAAATTGATTGGTTAATCCGAGTCAACTCAATTTGTTTTTTTTTCAATTTAATCCTTCATCGTTGGGTTAATTGAGAATTGAGATTCATAATTTTTTTATTTAGTTTCTATGGAATTATTAATATCTTATGACCTAGGTCATGGACTAGGTTGGTTGACTTGAGTTTTTTTTTCCTTTCAATTTCATCATTTAATATTTTTTGATTGGAAATTAGACTTTATAATTTATCTTGATTTGTGTTGTATGAGATTATATCGGTCTCATGACATTGGTCACGAATTTAGTCGGTTGACTTAGATGTTTTTTTATTTTTTTAATTTCATCCTTTAACATTGAGTTAATTGAGAATTAAACTTTACAATTTGTTTATTTTCTTTTTATGAAATTATCCAAGTCTCATGGTCTAAGTTTTTCAAGTTAACCCGAGTTGACTCTACTCATATTTTTTAGTTTGTTTTTTTATTTATTGATTGAGAATTAGGTTTAATATTATTTTTACTTGCTTCTTATAGAGTTATGAGGGTATTATGACTTAAATAACAGATTTGATAGGTTAACCCGAGTTAATCTGAATCGATATAATATGTTGTCGTTTTAATAGTTATGAAAATATATCCTCTTGATTTTTTTAATTAAATTATATTTTTATTAGTTAAATTACAGTTTTAGTTTGTCTTTGAACCTGCTAAATTACTTAGGTCACATCAGATCAACCCCCATATAATTTGATTTTTTTATGTTAAAAAACACATTAACAATGGTTGCAATTTTTTCTTACATAAAAAAGTCAACCCATAGTATAACACGAGCAATTATCCAGCCATATTTTATTTATTACGGCTAATGGGTTTTCCAACATAACTTTGTTAATGGTCGTTTTAGTCATATAATATATTATCAACCTTTAAAATTTAAAAATATTAATATATAAAATAACACTTGCTAAATTTCTGTGATTAAATATCATTCATTTTCATCGTGTTTTATCTTCATTAATTTTTCTTTATCACACTACAGCAATAAATGAAGTGGAATAAACATATTTAGACACCACTTTACCTTTACCTAATAATAATTCGTTTCTTGAATGATGCATTTGAAGTTTAATAAATTCCATTCCTCATTCTAAAATAAATTACCTAATAAATGATACATTTGTATTTTAAGTATATAATTGATAATGTTTTTCCGATATATATACATATATATATATATATACACACACACATGGAAAGCAAATATAGATCCAATTGATAACACTAGACTTGTCATGATAGACTTAACTTTATTGAAAGACCTCCAAAGGCACCATTCAGTGACGAGCGGATTGGAGCCGTTGGGCTCTGATTATTTGGAATGAAACAAGCTAAGTTGTGTCCCCCACTTGTACACATTGACAAATGTCGAACAATTTTGTCTCATGCAGACATGCCACGTGCCACATTTTCTTTCTCCCTTTGTACCCCCGTCTGCCGACGTGTCCCTTCCTTCAACAAGACACGACACCGGTGTTTAGAAATGCAGTTTAGATTATTTTTAATTTTTCTTGTATCCCCCCTCGCCTGGTGCCGACGTGTCCCTTCCATCTACATCTACAGTAAATTGTGGTTGAGATTATTTTTTAAAATGTTTTTTTATTTAAATATATATTAAAATAATATTTTTTTATTTTTAAAATTATTTTCTATATTGACCATCAAAATAATCTAAAAATAATTTAAAACAAAATAAATTCAATTTCTTTCAAAATAATTTTTAAATCGGTTTCCCAAACACCCAGATGCCCTGCCTTCCCTTGATGTTCGGTGTTCTATCTCCGAATAAAACATGAAATTTCACGTGAAAACAAATTAAGGTGGGCCCCTAGATCACCAATTTCATGTGTTCTATCTCTTGTTTTTATCCGGATTTACATACACGTGGCGCCATTTCATCGGGTATGGTACAGGTCATTATTTGAAGTGTAGGGGTCCTTCCTTGGGCTGGGGGGCACACCAAAATCAGATGCATCATCTTCCAAGTGGCAAGTGCTTCGTAAATGGGACATTGCATGAGTAGAGCCAAACGTAACACGTTTAAGACATGTCTCTATCAAGATTTTGGATGAAATTATTCTAATATCTTTAGATTCTTTTAATTTAAATATTATTTGTTTTATTCCCCTCTTAATTTAACCCATCTAAACAAAGATAAGATAGATAGATCCTATATTCTTTAAAGAAAGAAAAGATAAAAATGCATGCAAGGCACAACAAATTTTTTTTTCAAGAATTTGAATTCAGTTTTTTTACAAGGTAAAATATTAAATTCATCGGATCAATATTGACTAATTTATTGAATTCATTATCTCAATCTTGAAACCGTTATAACTCTTTAAAAAAAATAAGCTAGAATCAATTACTCTTATGGAAACCAAAATGAAAAATAAAATTAAGATTGACTTAAAATATCTTAAATATTAGGAAATTAATATATTGGATTGAATTTCATTTCTTAGTTTAATTTATAAAAATCGTGATTTGGATCATGAACTCCATTATATTTAATAATTTTATTTTTACCTAAATATATGATAACAAAAATAAAGGATTTTTTTTAAAAAATAAATAAAAGAGATGAAATATATAGAAAAAAATAAATGATAAAAGAAAGACGATAACATAATAGATCAACATGAGTTTTCATGGCTTAATTCATCAAACTTGAGATCCGAGTCATAGACTTTATCAAGTTTAGTAATAGTAAAAATTTAAAACCTATAGATAGACGCACATGCCTGACTTGGGTGGCCTAACACACTTGAATATTTTTTAAAAAGAACTCAAGTGTGTGGGTCTCTAGCCCAGGCTAACATGTTTGAGGTTTTTTGCTTCTCATTTTTGTAAGGGGTTAATGACTTTTTTTTCTGAAAAAAAAATTAGACATACTAAACGTCGTTTATTGTTGACTGGGTCCAACTGCCAATGGTGGCTGGAAAAATATGAATTGACTTTTTCAAGTCAAAACCTATTTTCGACTCATTTTTGCCTAAAATCACCTAAATAACACTCTCTAAATATGGAAAAACTAGTTTATCAAGTTAAAAACCAAAAAAAACAAATAACACAAGCAAATTTTTTTTCTCTTCTTTGATCTATTTTTTTCATGCAATTTTGAGGCTAAATAAGCCATCATCAAACTCTTTCTTGTCGAAATGGAACTTGTTGACACAAAAATCAATCTTTTTAGTATCTAAAATCGATGACAATCAATAATTTTCTTTTTTGTTGGAAACTAGTAACTATCTATTCTCTATCAAATCGAAGAACTAGTGACATTGACCAACCCAACACCAAACATAATCACGTGAATGACCTATTGATGGTGCCAAGT
>CM055439.1:1724320-1746047 GCA_029228465.1 Salix viminalis | reverse complement strand
CATTGTTTCCGTGCAAAGTTGTAAAGACTGCTCCTATTGCTCGCTTTCCTTTTGCATTGAACGTAACGCTCGTGTTTCTGGCAGCATTCCCTGATGCCGCTCCCGGGTTTGTGTAATCGCTCTCATATTTAATTAAATATATATGAAAAAAATAAAATATTAATTTAACAAGTATAATTTAAATTCAAGATAAATGAACTTTAAATTATACAATACAAACATAATCTCAAAATTAGAAACATCTCTAAAATTCCAACAATAAAATTATTTTTTTAAAAAATAAAAAATAAAAAATGAATTTAATTATAATTAAAAGATCCAGAATATTTAAAATTTGAAATTTAAGCTACTTACTGTATGTTTTTCAAGTAATTCTATGTTTTATGGTTGTTGTATTTGAAATTAATTAATGTTACTTATTGTTTTTTAATGTTAGAAAAACTTAAAAAAAAATGAACACATTGAGAAATAATCAACAAGTTCAAACATAATTAATTAAAATACATTCCATTACAAATAATTCAATCAAATTAATTACAAATTAATACCCCTATTTTTATGTTAACTATTATTATAATAATTAATTAATATAATAATTAATAATTATTATTATATAATAATTAGTATAAAAACTACCCCACCCCGTTTGTCACTTTGTCCCCTTCATTTCAAATTTTGAAGCCTTGCACATGGGCTGGCAGAGTAATAATTCCAAAATACATCTTCTTTGTAGTTTTGTGGTTTTGACTTTTGACTGAACAATTAATCAAACACGCCCATTATATAATTTTTCAAAGAAAGAAAAAGGCACTAAAAATTTTCAATACAAAAAGTGAAAAAACTCTACTGCCAGCCTTTGTTCCTTTCTTCTTCTTTGGCCGTATGAGAATATGTTATTTTCATTGAATCGTATACATGAATTACAAGGGTTTAAATAGATTACAATCTTCTCTTTACAGAGTACTACTTGAATTTGAATGAAATCTAAATTAAAGGAAATGAGAGATCTTCGGCTCCACATCTGCAGATAATATCATTGCATGATTATCTGCAGATTTCATGCTTAATCATCTTCATTAATCTGCTGATTCACTTGATCTTCCACATGCCCCCTCAATCTAAGGGGTAAAGAATTGACTCTTAGATTGGAACGAAGTAGTTGAAAACGCAGAGAGGGTAATGGTTTTGTAAGTGCATCTGCATACTGATCCTTTGTCGAAATTAACCGAACCAGTAGGTGTCCCTTTAGCACTTGATCCCGCACAAAATGAAAATCAATTTCAATGTGCTTTGTTCGCGCATGAAACAATGGATTGCTGGTGAGATATGTAGCACCAATATTGTCACACCAAAGAGTAGGAGGCTGAGGTTGTGATATACGCAAATCGGAAAGCAATGTTTTAAGCCACATAACTTCAGCAGCTGCATTTGCAAGAGCCTTGTACTCTGCTTCGGTGCTACTTCTCGCAACAGTGGGTTGCTGTTTGCAGCTCCAAGACACCAAATTTTTACCAAGATAAACACAATAAGCCCCAATAGATCTTCTGTCATCCTGATCTGTTGCCCAATCGGCATCACTGTATGAATGTAATTGCAAATCGGAATCAGGTTGAATAAATAAAGCATGAGAGATTGTTGATTTCAAGTATCTTATCACAGCCACCCAATGAGGCACTCTTGGGTCATGCATATATTTGCTGACTTTGTGAAGTGCAAATGCAATTTCTGGCCTTGTAAAGGATAGGTACTGCAGCCCCCCAACAATGCTTCTGTAAAGTTGCGGGTCATCAAATTTGTCCCCATCAGATTTGCTTAGCTGTTGAGTAGTAGACATAGGTGTAGTTGAAGGCTTAGATTTATCCATCTTACTGCGCATTAGAAGATCAAGGATATACCTTCTCTGTGTCAAGTATAATCCCTCAGGTTCTCTTATCGCTTCCACACCCAGAAAAAAACTCAATTTGCCCAAATCCTTCACTGGAAAATCACCCTTCAGCAAGCTTATTACGTGATGAATGAATGGCAGATCAGCACCTGCTAAAATGATGTCATCAACGTATATAAGTATGTATGTAAGAACATAATCACTGTGATATACATATAGGGAATGATCAGCCTCACTACCCACAAAGCCAATTTCAGTCAATTTTTCCGTCAAACGAGAAAACCATGCTCGGGGTGCCTGGCGAAGACCATAAATGGATTTCTGGAGTTTACACACATGCCGTGGGTATTGGGGATGTTGAAAACCCGGTGGCTGAGCCATAAATACATCTTCATCTATGAAACCATGCAAGAAGGCATTCTGGACATCAATTTGTCGCAGATGCCACCCACGAGAAATTGCAATTGATAAAACCATTCTTACCGTCGTTGGTTTGACCACTGGGCAAAATGTTTCTGAGAAATCAACACCTTCTTGTTGATTGAAGCCCTTTGCAACCAACCGAGCCTTAAAACGCTCAACACTCCCATCAGCCTTCCTCTTAATTCGGTAAACCCATTTGGAGCCAAGAATGTTTGCAGCAGGGGGTGAAGGAATTAGTGTCCACATTTCATTGTGTAATAGTGCATCAATTTCAGTGTTCATGGCAGCTCGCCACTCAGCATGTTTGTTGGCTTCGGTGAAACAAGTGGGTTCCATTTCAATTGGCATGACAGTAGCCATTAGAGCCTTTGGGAGGGGGTATCTGATGTGGGAATTTGGGGGAATTTTAGGTTTGTGAATGTTGTTTTTGCTACGGGTGGTCATGAGATGATTGTTTGTAGGTTGAATTTGGGAATGGTTGTGGGAATTGAGAGTGGGTCTGTCAATTTCTGCTGAAATTGGGCAAGTTTGCTGAGATGAAGATTCGGGTTCAATGTGGACTGGAGAATGAGCATTTTGTGGGATTTCACTCTGGGTACGTGACAGTGGTGCTTGATCAATGGGTAATAAATCTGCAGTGGAAGGAGTTATAGTATTTGAAATAATAAGACGCGAAGGGAAGGTGACAGACTCGGAATTTTGAGGGACAGTAACGGGTGAGACAGTAACAGGTGAAGGGGACTCAAATGGAAAATGATTTTCATCAAAAACGACATGACGGGAAACGTAGATTTTTCCAGTGGAAGCATCTAAGCATTTGTAACCTCTATGACCAATACTATAACCCAAAAAAATGCATGATTTTGAACGAAAATCCATTTTGTGTTTATTATACGGACGTAAGTAAGGCCAGCAAGCACAACCAAAAACGCGTAAAAATTGGAAATCAGGTTTGCAACGATTTACCATTTCGAAAGGTGATTTTTGTTGTAAAACTGGGGTAGGCAAACGATTTATGATGAAAACAGCTGTTAACAATGTATCTTCCCAAAAACATTGTGGTAATTTGGAATGAGCAAGTAACGTAAGACCAACTTCAACAATTTGGCGATGTCGCCGTTCAATGACACCCGCTTGTTGATGTGTGTAAGGACATGTTACTCGATGAGTAATTCCTTGATTTTGTAAAAATTGAGTGAAACTGCAGTATTCTCCTCCCCAATCAGTTTGGATGGATTTTATTTTTGCGTCAAATTGACGTTCTACCGCAGCTTGAAATTTTTGAAAAGTTGGTAAAGCGTCAGATTTTAATTTTAAGGGAATAGCCATAAAAATTTTGTTGAATCATCCAAAAAACTTATATAATATCGTGCACCTGTAGTGGAAATTGTGGGTGCTGGCCCCCAAACATCGGAGTATAATAACTCTAATGGTTTTGACGCAGAAACATGTTTATGATTAAAAGGTAAAGCGTGGTTTTTAGCCATTTGACAATGAGAACAAACAGGCATTTTATTACTCAAAATTGGAAATGAAATTGCCTTATTCATGACTGGAAGAGAGGCATGACCTAGACATTGATGCCATAATTTGGCAGAGACCCGAATACTGGAAAATACTTGCGGACAAAGATTGGCAAGCGACATGGAGAAATTGTAGAGACCGTTAAGAAGTGGACCCCGATGCAGGACGTTCCCCAAGTAATCCTTCACAAGAAAGAAAAAATCATGAAATTCAAAGAATACATTATTATCACGACAGAACCGGTGAACTGAAAGGAGATTTTTTGTAATTTCAGGAACTAATAAGATTTGATTTAAAATAAAGGACTTGGACGGGGAAGACATGGTGGATTTTCCACTGCGAGTGATTTTCAAACCTGCACCATTTGCCACTTGGATTTGATCATGACCAGCGTAATCCTCTTGTGTGAGTTGAATGTTGCTCATTTCATTAGTGAGATGGTGGGTAGCCCCTGTGTCAGGGTGCCATTCAGGGGAAGGGTTGTGTTGACGGGCAGCAAGGTAGGCTAATGGTGCTCTCTGTTGGCTTTGGTCCTGAAATGTTAAATCAAATCTGTGGTAACATTTCAGCGCATGATGGCCAGGCTTATTGCATACCCGACGCACTGCGAGAAGAACCGGGTGGTCGGAGCACGATGGGTGTATCGTCCACCCTTACTGTGGGAACGAAATTGATTTCCACGACCTCTGTAAGAGTTTGCAGGACGAGAAGCATAATATTGAGGTGTTGATCTGGTAGCCATATTGACCGAAGCAGCAACGTGGATTTGGTCATGGTGTTGATTGATTCGTGCTTCAGTAAGAAGAAGCATGGAATAGAGTTCTTCCAGTGGAACCTCATCAGACCATGAGGTGATTGTGGAAACAAAAGAATCATACTCTTGACCGAGACCAGCAAGAACATATGTTAGAATTTCTTCATTCTTCAGTGGTTGTCCTGCAAGAGCAAGGTCATCAGCCATGCGTTTAATTGAAAGGAAGAAATCCTTAGTAGACATAGCACCCTTGCGAGCAGTGGCAAGTTGGGTGCGAATTTGAACAGCCTTTGCTCTTGAGATGGATGAAAATTTTTGCTGAAGAGCATGTCATACTTCCTTTGAGGTGTTATATGACATAACTTGGGAAAGAACTTCTTCAGTGAGTGAAGAATTGATAGTGGCAAGGATGATAGAATCCTGTCGAATCCATTGAGCATATTCTGGGTTTGGTACTCTAGAGGTGGCACCTATGACAGAGTTTGTAGCATCAATTTCTTGAGGAGGGGCTGAAATTGTGCCATCTAGATAGCCAATTACACCTTGACCACGAAAATATGGCAAGGCCTAAGCTTTCCAGACTGGATAATTGTTGTGATTGAGCTTGATATGCAGAGTGAGAGGAAGGTGAGAAAGAGACGGAACTAAGTATGAAGAGGGATGGTTAGAGGGTACTGTTGAAGAAGAAGAAGCCATTAGAACGATGAATCGAAAAAAATTATCAGATGTTGATCTGTTTTTGAGGCTCTGATACCATATGAGAATATGTTATTTTCATTGAATCGTATACATGAATTAGAAGGGTTTAAATAGATTACAATCTTCTCTTTACAGAGTACTACTTGAATTTGAATTTGAATGAAATCTAAATTAAAGGAAAGGAGAGATCTTCGGCTCCACATCTGCAGATAATATCATTGCATGATTATCTGCAGATTTCATGCTTAATCATCTTCATTAATCTGCTGATTCACTTGATCTTCCACAGGCCGCCGCCGCCCCCTCCATACCAAACACACCCAGCCAGCCTCTCTTTCTCGGAATCCAAAAGAATGGCCACCATCACCTCTACAGCTACTCTTTCCTTTCACTCCCATAACCCCATCAAAACTCTGCCATCATTCTCTTTCTCTCTTTCAAAGTTCTTCTTCATAAACCAAAAAATCCTCTTGCCCTTCCTTTTCTTGTTTTCGTGTTTCTGTTTCCTGAGATATGGGTTTTGAGAGTCTTTTGACTGGTTTTGTGGTTTTGAGTTTTGACTGGTTTTGTCAAAGAGGCCAATCTTTTTTTTTGATGAACCCGGAACAAAACACCAGGGACGGCACCGAGACGTTCCGGCCGGAATTTAGCCGAAATTTCCGGAACGGACCGGAATTAAAATCGGGACAAAAACGATGCCGTTTTATCCCGGTTTTATGATCGGAACAGAAAGTTCCGGCCGGAACGGATTTCACAACTATGTTTCCAGGGGCACCCAAACACTACCCTCTTACGTGCTTTCATCACGGTATACAGGATGGTTTTCAAGGTTTTCCTAATATTCCAACATCTTTTTGAATCTGAAAACGTCAAGGAAAATGTCTCTCCAAGCTTTGTGGGCAAGAAACTCTCCCATAACTCCAGATCCAGAGATACAAAGTTTGAATTCAAGCCTTTTATATCATGGCAATTCGTTTTGTTCGTGAAAGTAACCCATGGAGTATATTAGGAATTTGTTAAAGTTCTCTAATCCCTTTGGGGGGGCGAGGAAAATCATAAAAAAAACCAATGAGGGAAATCCGGGGGAGAGAAATTACTGTTTAGCTACGAGCATTCATATACAATAATAATAATCGATAAACATTACAAAGCACCAGAAGAAGCAAGACCAAAAATTCATGTGTGCACTGACAACATCATACAATTTTCCAAACCAAACCTGACATAAGGTTTTCCCTGGAAAAAAAATAATGATTCTAGTTCTCCACAAAATCAATCATCATCAGAACTGCTATCCTCAGACATCCTTCCAATGTCATCGTTTACAACTTTATCCTGCATGTATGTTTCAGACAATTTCATATAACAAGTAAAAAAATATCCAACATCAATGGCATGTGAAAATGTATGCACAGCTAAGTCAGTGCATGTGATAGAAGGAGTGGTTTACATGATTGCATCACTGAACTAAAGTAAAAAGTCTTACCGGCATCTTGTCCCAGTCCTTCAACTTGGAATTTGTTAGCATGTAGTTATCGCGTAATGGAGCCCAAGACGGCCCTTCACCAGAAGATGCATGAACCTGCAAATGGTAAGACTATGAAGTTATTCAGTGGCACACTACAACAGAATAGATGCTCTGGAAGATGAAACACAGCAGACTTAAAGAGTCTAATTTCACAAACTTAAACAGTTAATGGTAATAAAAGATGGATCTAAAGAGAGTTCAATACTATCAGCATACATGTTGATATTGTCTAGATGAACTTGGAGAGAGAAAGAAAATGGGATATGAGGTGGAATAATTTCCAGACAAGTAAAATATTATGGGAGACTACAGGAGGTCAACAAATGCAAGCGTGGCTAGCTCCGATGACAGAAGCAGAGTTTAACTGAACAGGTAAAGGAGCAATAACTCACCTTATTTGAAGTGTCAGCCACTGGTGTCTTGCCCAACTCCGAAAAGAAGCGCTCTTTCCTTCTCTTCTTTATCACTGAAAGGATCAAGACAACCTTTCATAAGAATTGAGAAGCGATACAAAGCTGAGGGAGTGCATTTATGGTCAGCAAGAACATAATAAGAGCTAAATATCAATGCCAAAATCACTTTCTGAAGTTCATTTGGAAAGCGCTCACATTACACAACGATGGAAAAATAATCCTACCAATGAGAAAACAGCAAATGTGTATCAATCACTTCCAACCCACATACACTTCAGCAATGACTAGAATTCTTTTATTTCAGTAAGATAACCAGGACAATGGTAGCATCAAAATAAGATCCAAAAGCCAGTTGCATTGCCCATGGGACATGGACATACCTTTAGCATCTTTTGACCTTGAAGGATTCAATCCTTTCTGTGCATTCTGTGCCTTGTTAACCTGTGTATGGTACAAAACAAAGAGAACTCAGTCTCAGTCCCACAGCAAGAGGGAACAATCTAAGAAACAGAATCAGGTAATTACAGATTCTGATAGGAAAAACACAAGAAATTCCCAAGGCAACTTACAGCATTAAATAGCTTGACAACTGAAATGTCAGCAACACATGCAGTTGAGATGGACTAAGTTAGCATGAGAACCAAAGCATTAAGTTCAAAACACATATCTCAAATAATACATCAAGAAAAAATAACATATTACCTCCTTTTGTAGCCACACTTATTAGAAACTTTTCATGTGCATCTAAATAATTAGCAGGTTTCTCATGCCCCTTCTCTCCCACCTATTACAACAAATTCCCAAGTAACAGCATAAATATAATGACACTTGGAAATACGTATATAAGAATATATATGAAGCATGCAGATACATGCTAAAATAACAAAATAAATAAGTAAACAAAGTGAAAATCAAAATACCAAATGCTTTTCGTTCTTAGCCTCTCCCTTCACTCTCCTTTCTGCTACCTCCTCAGCAAGCTTTTCTGCCACAAGTGTCTTGTGACCCGATAAAACTGGTCCCTGCAAACCCACCAAACTTTAAGAATCCAATCTATTTCACCTAAGAAAACACATATTTTTAAGGAAGAAAACAACTTAGCTCACCAATGAATCATCAGATATGGCCTTCTTACTAATACTCTTGAAAGCGATCCTAAATGCCCTACAACCCTCACTAAACTTTGTAATTCCAGGCAGAATTCCATCATCATCTTCTTCATCTTCATTATCAATCTCAATCCCCAGATTTCTTTTCTCCTTACCATCATTATCATCATCATCATCATCCATGGAATCTGCGTTATCATCTTCGCTCCCGTTAGCAGTCTCATCTTCATTGTCATCGTCAGAATTGTAGTCGCGTGCCTTCTTTCTAAGCAATTTCTTCAATCTGGGGTCTATTTTTTTCACTTTTTCTTTATTGCCCTGAAACTGTTTTTGTTTCTTCTTTGCGTTGCTGCCTTTCTTGTACCCTGATTTTCTCTTTTTAAAATGTTTTACTGATTCTCGCATTTGGGTTTCCTCTGCCATCGTTACTGCAACCATAGTTACCAACAAACTACAAGTCACTACTATTACAGTTGTTTGTTTGCCTAGAAATACTTTTTTAAGAGAGAGAGAGAGAGAGAGATGAATGGGTTAGGGTTACCTCGTGTATACGCTCAGGCCAGAAATTGATGGTTGAATCTGCTGCGGCTGCTATTGCTGTTGCTCCTTGGAAACTCGGATGGTAAACTGGAACTAGGGTTTTGCTGCAAAACCCCTTAGTTGGGTTTTTCTTTTATGGTATTTATTGGAAATTGTTATGAGAAATTTACGTGAGCATCCTCTAGATATGCTGGAATCCACATTGTGATCCTCCACAAATGCTTTTATTATTATTATTATTATTATTAAGCCCCAAGTTTGTTTATTTTTTTTTGCCATATTACAATTATAAAGCCTTCAATCGTGTTTTTAAAAGTAGTTTTTTTATATGTTTTTTTTATTGTTCTTTGATTTAAAAAAAAATATTTAGATACAATTTCAAATAAAAAGTAATTTCCATAAATATAAATTATGGAAATACTTACTATAACTAAATAATAGAAATAAATCATTGATTTTTTATTTATATAAAAAAAGAAAACATAATTGAAAATCAATTGCAAAGTTATCATCATTATCATGACTATAACAACTATATTATTATTGTCAAAACAATTAGAATCATTAAATTGTTCCGAAAAATAAAATAAAAAAAACATTTTATAGAAAAGCAAGTAAGAAAACAATAAAACAAACAATCACTACAATTATCATTTTTATTGTGCAAACAATGAAATCATAAAACTATCTCGAAAAAAGTTTAACAAAAGAGCAAACAAAAACAACAACAATAAAAAACTAAAATAAATATTATGAGTATAAAAAAATCATATGATCAGAAGACCAAATAAAAATAACAGAAACTACAAATAAAAGAACAAAGGGAAAAAGAAATTACCAACATAAATTAAATTTTTGGAACTAAATCGAATAAAAATAAAACCTCAACAAAAAATAAAATGATAAAAATTAAAAACAAAAACTAAAAGCATAAATAAATAAATACGGACAAAAAATAAACATTGTACAAGAAGGACCGAAAAAACCAAAGGAATTAACACTAAATAAAAAATTAAAAAAATACATGCCAAAATAAAAAAAAATATAATTAATTCCAATTGAATGACAAGACTATAACGAATCTTGGGACCGAAAAACAATAAAGGGATTTTTAAAAATAAAATACAGTGTAATAAATATAAATTAAAATTTCATAACTGAACTGAATAAAAATAAAACCCCAACAAAAAATAAAATAATAAAAATAAAAAGTAAAAGCATAAATATGAACAAAAAATAAATATTATTCAAGAAGGACAAAAAACCAAAGAGATTAATACCAAATAAAAAATTAAAAGAATAAATACCAAAATGAAAAACAAAATATATAATTAATTCCAATTGAAGGACAAAAATGAAAGAAATCAAAATCGTGGGACCGAATAATAATAAAGGGATTTAAAAAAAAATGCAATGTAATTGTCTAAAACATTAAAAGAATAAGGACCAAAATAAAAAGTAACATATATGACCAATTTCAATTGGAAGACAAAAGTAAAATAAATTAAAACTTGCAGACCAAATATATTAAAGGAACCAAAAAACAAAAGATTAAAGACTGAAATGAAACGTACCATATATGATCAATGTCAATTAAAGGGCGTAATTTAAAACAATTAAAATTTTCATTGAAGAGATCAATAAGAAAAATGAAATCAAAAGATCAGGGACTGAAATAAAACAACCAAACATATGAAGGACCGTAATGTACTTTATGGTTGCGGGAGAGAAAGAGGGGGGAACGCAAAACCGTCCACCGATAATTCCACGACTACTTTCACACAACACATGCAACACTGTGAGAAAAAGGACATAGCAGTGCACCGTATGACACGACGATCATACATTTTCCACCACCTACAGACACGCATACGACACATGAAAGTGCGTTCACGTGGAAAAACTAATGGTGTGTTCGTACGACATGCTTGCACTAAATTTTAACAATAATATAAAAAAATTATAGAGTTACATAAACACCCCTTCACCCATCGGTAACCGCGAAAAAACCAAGAGTGAAAGTACCACCATGATCCTGACAGTAGAGCTTCTTTTTTGTCTTTTTCGGAGGGTATGTATGTAATTGGCTTGTATACAAATATATGAAAAAACTAAAATACCCTTTGTCAGCCTTAGTCTTTTTGCTAGCTCCTAGAGGTAAATATATAGTTTCATTGTGCAATAAATGTTGAAAAGACCAGAACACCCCCGACATCGAGGGTTAATTTTTGGCGTTTTTAGGAGTAAAACAGTAGTTAAACTATTAAAATCCACAATGAATGTAAATAGTGAAAACTCAACCTATATATATATATATAAAGGGTCCCATAACCCTATTCCTTCAATAACCACTAGCCTAGCATCACCACGTAACTCACGGTCTCTTTTCTCTCTAGCCTCCATCAGAAGCTACAGTAACAATCATACAATCCTTTTCCTTCTTGACAGCAACAATAACATTAGGACTACAACCTCCCCATACTAGCTTTTTTCTCCTGACTAATTGCTCCTCTCAATCATAGCCACCTGAAAAAGAATTAAGACCGAGAGGAAGAAAGAATAAAATCAAGAAAAAGAACAAAATTAAAAACAATTATTTATATGTTTTTCTTTTTTTATTAACGTGAGTGTCCGGGTCAGCTTGCGCGCACCTCAACTAATCTCATGGGTTCTAAAGTTAATGACCATGTAAGCCTCATATAACCATCATATTAGCAATCATAAGACTCGAACCTGAGACTACAGGAGGAGTAAACCCCTTAATTCTTTGTTTTATATGTGATGGTGTATGAAATTATTGGTACAAACATGAAAAAGAAGTGAAGATCACCTTATCTACCTATTTTTGCTTCACTAGTGATAGTGCAATGCTTCAAATGCTACCATTTTCCTTGCATTTATATAGGTTCTTTAACATTGTTTTGAATTCTAGCAACTTCCCCAGGAAATTATGCAAATTTCAAGATATCTATTTTGCATGAATTATGTGTTTCATTTTAAAAATTTAAATCTATACTATTTTATTGCTTAATTCTTGATTATTTATCTTAGTGAGTTATCATACTAATAAAAATCTTTCTTATCATGTGTCTTGGAAACACATTAAATGCCATACATTATCAATATGTCTTTGCATTTCACTATGATGTATAACGGTATATTATGTTTAGTTCCATTAAGGTTAAACTCATATTTGATAAAGTACATATAATTTGAGGCTTAACGTTTTATATATTAGGTGCTTCATGGTTTCCTAGATGATATCTTGAGGCATATATATTGCGATGTCACAGTCACATTAATTAATTATCCTAACTTAAATAAATAAGATAATATAGAGGAAGTAAAGAGTCAGTCCCATAAGGAAGATTTAAAGAAGGGTATTTATGCTAAATGATTCAAAGTTAAGGATTTTGAGGTTCTAAGTCATGCTAGGGTCTACAAAATAAAGTAATCAAATTTAATAAAATAAACAAAACTTATTAAGAGAAGAACCTTAGTCTTAAACAAAATTTATCATTGAAACAATATGTTAATTTATATTCTGAATATTTATCTATTCTTAATATTAGCTAGTTAACCGATCCACAATATAACTAATCCTAATCAATAAACCACCATAGTATCTGCACTAGGAATCTAATTTAATAGCAGATATAAGAACAAAATAGATTGATTAATCTAGACAATATAATTGTTTATAGTCCATGTCGATTTAATTGAATGCTTTCTCTAATATTAACAACATATAATTATTAAACTTAGTCATTTTATATTGGTTATAATAAAAATTTAGAGCCCACTCTAACAATCAAACTAAACAATCATAGGAAAGAAGCATAAGAAAACATTCATTCTTATCATATAAACTGGAAAAAAAATAGGTCTCACAGTTTTTAAAATCCGAAGGTTTAGTATCATTTGAACTAAGAAAAATTACTTAGTCTTTCATGACTATAAAAAAAACTAAGGAAGAGAAAGTCTCTTTGCCCTAGCTCTTGTAATAGGCCCACTTGGCACCACCAATAGGTCTTTTATATGATTATGCTTGGTATTGGGCTAATCCCCATCATCCTCTCTCTCTTTTTAAAAGGATCCCACCTCGAATCATCATAATCTATATCAAATAAAGTAAAATCAAAAACATTAAAGATAACATTAACACCATACTCACTTGACAAATCTACTATATATATGCAGTGTCATTGATCTTTTCTAAGATTTGAAAGGCTCATCTCCTCGCTGATGTAAGTTAGACTTCTTTTGGGTCGAAAATCTCTCCTTACGCACATGCACCTAAACCCAATCACCAAGTTGAAATAGAACTTATTACGCCCCTTGTTGAATTTATTTTCATACACATGGTTTCTCTTTTCAATTTGTTGTCGTACATCCTTATGGAGTCTCTTCACCACTTGTGTTTTATGATTTCCATACAAACTAACCCTTTCATCAATAGGCAAAGGAATCAAACCCACGAGGGTTAAAGGGTTAAATCTATACACAATCTCAAATGGTGAAAATTAGTAGCAGAATACAGGCTAAGATTATATGCAAACTCTATGAATGACAACACATAAAAGTTGTGTTAAAGTCCTATTAACTATTTCAGTTTGTCCATTTGTTTGGGGATGACATGTAGTCAAAAATAACAACTTAGTACCCAATTTTCCCCATAAAAAATTTCAAGAGTAACTCAAAAACTTAACATCTCTATTAGAAACAATGCTTCTAGGAACTCTATGAACTCGTACTATCTTTTTAAAGAACAAATCAACAATATTAGTTGCATCGTCAGTTTTATGACAAGGTATGAAATGTGTATTGAAATGTCCATTTTAATCTAGGTAAACCTAATACAAAGTCCATTGAAATGTCTACTCATGGTTCCTTAAGTACAAGCAAAGGGGTATACAAGCCATGCGATTAAATCCTAGAATTGTTTTTGTACATGTTATGCATTTATTACCTATGTGTTGCATTTTTTTTTCATTTTTGGCCAATACAAATGCTCATGCATCACAACTAAAGTCCTAGTAACACCAAAATACCCCATCAACCCGCCCTCATGTGCTTCATGTACAAACAATTCACGTATATAACTCAATGGAACACACAAGTGATTCTCTTTAAACAAGTATACATTAAGACTGTAATACTTTTCAAAGGCCAAAACCTTACATGCATCAAAGACAATAGCAAAATCATTATTATCCTTGTAAAAAATCTTTGTGTTTAAATTCTAGCAACCTGGCATTTAAAGTGGATAAAAGAACATATTTGAGTGAAAGTACATCAACCACAATGTTTTCTTTCCTTTTCTTATCCTTGACCACATACAGAAAAGTTTCAATAAATTCAGCTCATTTGGCATGTCTTCTACTTAACTTACTTTGCCATTTCAAATGCTTAAGGATTATTGATTTGAATGTAATGAACTCTTTAGGCCACATGTAATGTCTCACGTGTCTAATGTTCTTACCAAGATGTAGATCTCTTTGTCATATATAGGGTAATTCAAGGTTGCCCCATTAAGTTTTTCATTGAAATACACAATGAGTCTCCTTTCCTGCATTAACACAACTTCTATGCTTATACCTAAGACATCATATTCAACTTCAAAAGCTTTTGTAAGGTCTAGCAAAGCTAAAACATATGTCGTATGTTTCAACAAAATAAAGTTTTTCCTTGGTCATCATTCCATTTAAATCCAATAAACTTTTTCACTTTTTTAGTTAAAGGTGTTGCAATAGTACTAAAGTATTTCACAAAACTCCTATAAAAGCTAGCAAGTCCATGAGAATACCTTACGTCACCTATAGACTTGGGTGTAGGCCAATCCTGGATGACCTTGACCTTTTCTTCATTCTCACAATACCCTATGCAGTTACTACATGTCCAAGAAACACAATTTTCTCCATATAAAAGGTACACTTATTGAAATTAACATAAAAAAATTTATCTCACAATACACTAAGCAAATGATCAAAATGCTCATTCAAGTTTTTGTAATAAATTAGGATATCATCAACTTACTAATTAATGCACGCAATACACGATTCATCAATATCATAAATGTGTTAGGTGTATTTGTAAGCCCAAATGACATGACTAACCACTCATACAAATCATGTTTAGTCTTAAAAGTTGTTTTCCATTCATCACTTTCTTTCATCCTAATCTGATGGTACCTATTTTTAAGTCAATTTTAGAGAAAAATAATTGTTTTATACAACTCATCCAACAAGTCACCAAGTCTAGAGATACAATGTCTATACTTTATCATTATGTTGTTAACGACGCGATAGTCAACACACATCCTCTATGTTCCATCTTTTTTAGGCACAAGTAACATTAACACAACACAAGGGCTCATACTCGCACGGATGCTCCTCTCCATCATCAACTCTTCCTACCTTTGAATCTCTTTTATCTCCTTGGGATTGCTTCTATAGGCTAGACGATTAGGAATCGACGCTCCAGTTACAAAGTCAATCTGATGCTCAATTCTCCTTATTGGCGGTAATCCACTAGGGTTGTCTCCATGGAATACATCTTCGTACTCCTACAATAAAGAATAGAATCAAGATTGTTAGTGTTTAAGTAAGCCTCTTTATACATAAGTAAGATCATAGACTTGTTAGTGAAAAACACAGATTTGATTTGAGCACGTTTTGCATAAAAAATGGTTATTTCTTTAGTTTTTTCACACTATTATCATCACAAAGCTTACTTTCTTCACTCCTCGGGTTTACCTACACTCTCAACTAGTTTAATTAATGATTTAGATTTAGTCGAAACAGATTTTCTTCTCTCACCATTGACCTCACATGAATTTTCATTCTTCTCATCCCCACGTTCTCTTTTTAATTTCTTTTGATCGTCGTATACTTGTTTGAAGACAAAAGTACAATAGTGATGGTTTTACCATCCTTTACAAGAATGAACCTTTTTCTAAATCCATCATGAATAACCTTCTAATTGAACTACTATGGACGCCCAGGTAGTAAGTGACTAGTATGTATTGGGACTACATCACAAATAACCTCATCAGAACACTTCCCAATAGAAAACACAATCAAGACTTGTTTATTAACTTTCATTTCACCACATTCATTCAAATATTGCAATCTATAAGGCTTGGAATGTTTAATGCAAACCAAATTCAATTTCTTCACTAATGTATCACTAGCTATATTAGCACAACTACCATCATGAATTATCATGCTATGCACTTTGTTTTGTATATGATATCGAGTGTGAAATATGTTTTATCATTGTTATTCAACATTATTTTCTTTGATTTGTATGCTCAGTGCACACCTTATAACCAAGGCCTCCATCTCAATAAGATATGCAATCTCTTCATCACTACAATCCTCCAAAGGTGGTTTCTCTTCACTTTCAGATTTAATCTCCTTATTGTTTCTTGTAAGCATTGCTATTCACTTTGGATATTTAGATGCAATGTACCCCTTCCTTAAACACTTAAAACTTTTAATATCTCTGTCATGAGTAGGTTGAAATTCAGATTTACCTTTCTCATCTTATCCGTATGGGCATCCTTTTTTTTCTTTAGGTGGTTTGGCCCTTACATGCATATAAGGATTTGATTGGAAAACCTCATCTCTTTTCAGATTTAGCCTCCATACCGAGGAAGATGAAGCCAAAGTTGTCTGAAAACATATGTTGCCCCTGCTCTTTATTTGCCTCTCTACTTTTGTTTCCATATAGACCATGTCCTCCAACTCCATATGATTTTGTAATTTTACAACATTCGCAATGTCTCTATTTAGCGCAATAAGAAATCTAGTGTAAAAACCCGGATGGATTTTTTTTTTTATACCGTTACTCAATGATCCATATCAGTTCACATTAGTAAAATATCATCCATACCATAAACATTCCATTAACGAAATGAAATTCGCACAAACATACACTATTACGGTTTCACAATTAAAGTCTTATATTAGAAATATACATGCATGGATATAAGTTTACGTTCTTAACCTACTAGTGGAATTTACAGATCTTCACAAAAAGGGTCGAATGAAAATTAAGCATTCAATACATTGATTCATCCTAAACACATCTTAAATTAGAATGCATCTACATGGTTCTTTGCAAAAGTAGGTCCTCTTATATCAGGTTCCTTAGACCCCTCGTGGCTGTGACGTCCCTGCAGCAGTACAAACATTTAAGAAATGCGATTACTTAATGATAGTACTAATAATTTTGACTAAATGACTTATCCATTAAAAGAAACACTGACAAGTTGTAATTTCTACATATACATAGCAATTCACTGGTTAAATTTATAGGTTCTCCATTTTTCCTCTATTTCGAGTAACAATATCTTTACTCTGACTATTCTCATAAGTTACTCATTTCTGAGGTCAACTGTTCCTCCCCCATGGTCCTTCTTCCTGAACGCTATTAGATGAAATTTCATTTGTCCCCGGCCATCTCTACGGATGCCATTAGCTGTAGCAAATCAATTATCTATTCCTGCCATCCTTTCGGATACCATTAGCCAAAGCTAATCAATCATATGTTCCGGCCATCCTTTCGGATGCCATTAGCCGAAGCTAATCAATCATTTGTTCCGGCCATCCTTTCGGATGCCATTAGCCGAAGCTAATCAATCATTTGTTCCGGCCATCCTTTCGGATGGCATTAGCCGAAGCTAATCAATCATTTGTTCCGGCCATCCTTTCGGATGCCATTAGCCGAAGCTAATCAATTATTTATTCACATTTAAGCATTCAACCATCTAATAAAAACTCTAACGCATCTGAATAATATTCAACTTAAAATACTTCTTACGTGTCGTATATGAAAAAAAAGAGGCGTAATTCACCTACCTGGTCTACTTCTGGGCTGTTCTGGTCTGGACGATGGCTCAATCCCGACTACACCGCCTGCGACATCAATGTCCAAAAATCAATATATGTCTATTTTCAATTTCACATTCGTTACCATACTTATTTCAACAACTTTGAGCCGAAGCATGCATAAAATTCTTAGCAAAATCACACATCTATTTTCATCACAAATCCCTCAACAAAATCCTAACAAAATCACACCTTGTAACCATAAATTTTTAGCACATATCCATCAAAAAAAATCCCAACATCATACACATTGAACCCATAAATTTTAGCACATAATCCTTCAATACAATTCCAACAAAATCACACATTGAAACCATGAATTTCAACATATAATCCATCAACAAAAATCTCAACAAAACACACATTAAAACCATAAATTTCAGCACACGTCCTTCAATAAAATCCAACAAAATCACACATTGTAACCATAATTTCAACACATAATCCATCAACAAAAATCTCAACAAAACACACATTAAAACCATAAATTTCAGCACACATCATTCAATAAAATCCCAACAAAATCACATATTGTAACCATAATTTAAACACATAATCCATCAACAAAAATCTCAACAAAATACACATTAAAACCATAAATTTCAGCACACATCCTTCAATAAAATCCAACAAAATCACACATTGTAACCATAATTTCAACACATAATCCATCAACAAAAATCTCAACAAAATACACATTAAAACCATAAATTTCAGTTTACTTTACATCTAGCTTGAGTATTAGATCAATTTTCCTAGGGTTCTCTTCTTCACTTTGTTTCATATCTTAAGAAGAAAATGAAAAGAATTTCATGACTCTTACCTCTTGTATCTCACAATTTTTTGAAAGATTTCAAACTCTTCTACTTTTTTTTCTTGTTTGCTTTACTTCTTTTTTTTCTTTTCTTCTTCTTCTTCCTCGGCAAAATCCACCTCTCTCTCAAATTCTCAACTTTACACACACATTTACCAAATACTCTCCCTTAATTTAGCTTACCTTCGGTTGTGAGGAGTGGAAAGGGAGATGGGAAGAGAAAGGGATTCGGTTGGGAAGAAATGGGAAGAGAAAGGGATTCGATTGGGAAGAAATAGGGAGTGAAGGAATTTGGTTGGGAAGAAATGGGGAGAGAAGGGGATTCGGTGGAAGAGAAGAAATGGAAATTTGGCTGGGAAAAGAGAAAAGAGGGTTTGGATGGCTGGGAAAAAGGGAGGAGATGGAGATGACGAAAAATAAAGAAAAATCCCCTCTCCCTCTCTCCTCTTTGCATTTATATTCATGAACCGGTTTTGCTCTCTGTTTTTTTTTTTTTATTCGGGTGTTTACATCTAGTCATTATAACTTGTTTATCCTCAATTATGTTGGCCTAAATCATTGCAATCTCCATCTCCTCTAAATACTCATCCATGGACTTAGAAACCTGATTCAAACCTTGCAATTTCATATACAAATCTCTATAATAGTGGTTATGCATAAATCACCTCCTCATCAACACTTTCATCTCCTATCACGATGCTATTGCCTTTTCTCCACTTCTCCTACTAATCACATTATGATCCCACCAAATCATTATGTACTTTGTGAATTCAATTACTACCAATTTCATCTTCTTCGCTTCTTAATAATTATAACAATTAAAAATCCAATACACCTTTTTCTCACACTCCAAATACGCTTCAGAATTGTTTTTACCTAGAAAAGTAGGAATTTTCGTTTTATAGCATTCAAATCACTATCTACATCATCATGTCCCCTAAAATTACAAAAGATTCCTCTTTGATTGAATTGGCCCCGAGTTCTATTTCCAAAATCCCTTCGGTTTCTAGACTGCTAAAAATCTTCCCTATGACCTATGGTCTTATCCTCAAAACCATCATCAACAATATCATCAAAAGCCTTATAATCGGCCCATCTTGGCCTTTCGGCCCTACTGTCATTGTTTGATTTCGGTTCAACCCAAACTTCTCTTGCATAATATGTACTTGTACCATTTTCGTTACCACCTTTCTCCACCCTATAAAGTCTATGACAAACATTTCTCATCACAACATTCACCCTCTCCATCATCTTTGTCATGGCTTGAATTTGGAGCTTAAGACTCCCCTCAGTAGTGGGGGTGTTATTCTGATCTGATAAAATTAGTTAGCTGTAAAAAAATATCCATATGTCACTCGTGTTTCACTCAACCATTATTAATTTCCTCACACCTCTCGCCTCATCTTCTTGCGGAACTGAAACCATCACCAAATACAACCAACTTCATAGCATAATCCAGAAAGGTGTATATGACTCAAGAAGCAATAAAACACAGAAAACTAGCAAAATATAACGACAATGATAGTCTCATGAGTAGCAAGCAAATATACTTGGAATATGGACGAAACTGAAGACTAAAAAAAATAAACACAAACAAAGTATGCAAAACAATGAATCGACACCTTTATGTTTGATATTTTATAAATATGCTGCAAGAAATGAAAATAAAATAAATTTCAAAGTTGAGAAAAAATTTAAAAACAAACAAACTCGTTTACAACAAGTTAGTTTGAATCTAGAACCTAAGGTAAATGATGTCCAATTGAGCTATAATTTGTCATGAAGTTTGATTTCAACCCAAATAGACAAAAAAAATTAATTTGAGCAATTTACGATTAGGTTTGATATGTTGACGCAAAAACGTAAGAATCAGACCTGATTAGACCCAAAATTTGAGACCTAAGCAAACAATATTTAACTAACCCCAAAATTAATATTTTCTATGATTAGTACCACTAATCACCAAACTTTCAAATTTGAGCTAATTTTGAATTGATTGGCCTAATTTTCCCTTGTTGAGTGTTCTGCGGCAACAAGAATTAAAATAAACATCTTTGAACAAAGTTTTTTTTAACTCTTTTGCTTTGTTTTCTTTATGCTAATGTTATATTATGGACAATAATAAAATAAAATAACACTTTTTTTATCTACCACAAATGTAAGGAAAAGAAGAAATTGCACACTAAGAAATTTTTTTGGAGAATCAACAAGAAACAAAAATTTCAAAAGGATATAACCTGATTAATAGAGCCAAATGATGTGAACCTCTCGATCACGTGATCAAGCAATCCACACATAAAGACACCAATTCCCAGAAAGCTAAGTAAATTAGGTTTAATAGGAGTGACATAAAGATAACTTGTACCTAGACACCAGTACTATTGGATTCGAACCTCCACCCAACGAATAGCAATTCCCTAAAAGCTAAGTAAATTAGATTTGATATGAGTATGACACAAAGATAACCTAAGTTTGAGCGAGAAGTATGTATTGACGCCACAAAATCAATTGAACCTTGATAAGTCATTTTTAATTATTTGGAGAACCAAGGAACAAAAAATTCTCACCTCACAAACACATAAAGTTGGAGCCAATTTGAATATCATTAAGCATAAATCTCATTTGAAACTTAGATTACACATGTGTTTTTAACCTAAGCTAAACCCTATAATACTCAAAGATGTGGATTTGTATAAAACTCACTTATAATCAAACCTAAATCCTTAAGTATATAAGTCTAATTGGTATTTATGACCCTAAAACACAAAATATGAATTTTAAATAAAAAATTTAAGTTGCAGCCACATAAAAATAATATAAAGAAGATTTTTTTGGTCTTGAATGTTGCTGATTTTTAGGTTTCCTTCCTAGACTAGAAAACATATTTTTTTGAATGCTAAAAATCATCTCTTCTTTAGGAAATAATCTGAACTTGAACTTCATGATTGTCATAGGGCTTAGCACACCATTCCTTTTTCAAAACTTGAATGAGACCCTTCTTGGACTTGGATTAGATGAATTGGAGGCGATCCTTTAAGTTCCATAGGTGTTCTTTGTCCTCTAGGTCCATCTTACTTCATGTGCTCTGAACTGACTCATTTAATCCCTCTTTAAGTCTCTTTGCCCTAGCTCTTATAATAGGCT
>CM055439.1:1561647-1723820 GCA_029228465.1 Salix viminalis | reverse complement strand
TATTTCAACGTCCACTCCTTCGTTGACATTACTGCAATCACAGTCACAACTGCAAATACTAACATTACAAAACATCTAATTGGCGTGGCCTTTCCACTGTAGATTATCTCACAGATTATTGTGGATTCGAGCAGTGTGCAGGTGAAAATGGCCCTCGGGTGCGCGGCAGAATCACGGTGTAAAACGGGGCTAATTTTGAGTTTTCCTTTTTTTAAAAAAAATATTCAGATATGAACAGTGTAATCACGTTTTAACCCACGGTAATAAGACAAAATAAGGCATCCGGCTGAGGGGCACCGGCGTAATTGCGCGTCCGGTCCGCCGCAACTTTTAATTTTTTTATTATTTTCTGAAATGGCTAAATACGGTTATAGCCCCTAACAAGACAAAAACACTGAATTGGGTGCAGGGTTAGAACAGTAATTGGCCCTATTTTTCAAATTTTTTATTCCGTGTCATGCAGTATGGAGGCGACGCTGCCAGCGGTTTTCCGCCTCACGCCTGCTCAGTGGCAGCGCTGCGACCTCCTCGGTGGTCGGAAATTGTCTACCAGAGGCCAGAACGATGCGCCGCCGCGTGCTCTTCCTCCCGCGGTGGTGCGTGTAACCACCAAATGTCCGTGGACACGGCGGAGGCCGGTTAAAGCCGCCGGCCACGTTTCTCTCTCTCCTGCACGTCAATGTGCAGGAGAGTCCCCCATATTGCGTTACTTTTCACTTCGATCCCTCTACTTTTAATTTCGTTTTTGGTCCTCACTTCTTTGATATAAGTTTTGATTTTGTTCGATTGGGTCCTCCGATTTTAATTGATTGAATGTGAAAGTTTCACTTCGGTCCTTCTACTTTCAATTTCCGGGTTGGCTGTATATAACTCAATCAATTCGGTACAAAAGTTTCGATTTTTGCAATTTTGTCCTCTGATTTCAATTGACAATGAATGTAATTTGCATTTCAGCCCTTGGATTTTTAATTTTTTAATTTAATCCCTTTATATTTGATTTTCATTTCAGCCTTACCCTTTTATTTTTTTAATCCCTACTTTTGTCCATGTATATATAAGTGTATTTAACACAATAATAATAATAATAATAATAATAATAATAATAATAATAATAATAATAATAATAATAATAATAATAATAATAATAATAATAATAATGATGATGATGATTTAATTATTTTTCATTCTTACTCTTTTGTTATTTTTTTTCCCTCCCGATAATTTGATAAAAAAAATTTTTTGCCAGTAATAGCAATGATAAAAAAATTTTAATTTTTTTTTATCTTTTGTTAAAGTTTCTGGGATATTTTTAATCTTTCATTTATTTTTGTTTCTTTCATTATTAACATAATAATAATTATTATAATAATAATAAGAATAATAATAATAGTGATTATTATTAATATTATAATAATAGTGATTATGTATTCTATTATTATAATAATAGTGATTATTTATTCTTTCATAATAATAATAATAATAATTTTTTAATTGGTTTTTCTTGCTTGCTGTTTTGTTCATGCTTTTTATTTTTTCCCCTCGGTATAATTTAATAATTTTTGTTGTTTTTATTCTAGCGGCAATAATAATTTTAGATGTTAAGACTCCGATGTTGCTATTGTTATAATATTTTAAATTAATATTGCTTCCTTTTTCCTTTGTTTTTTTTTATTTGCTCTTTCTATTAATTGATTTTTATAATTTTATAATCTGCACAATAATGATTTCAGTATTTTTTTTTCTTATTCAAATATTTTGCTCGTTTTTCTAATGTTAATGCGCGCTCTTTCGTGATCGTTTATGACGCAATACCTATATTCTAAAAGATGTAATCTATGCTTACATGACAAACTCAACTCAAAATTTTAAACATTTTATCTCCTAATCGATAACTTTTTTTTGCTTATATCATATAAATTTATCATTGTAGATTTAATTATGTTAAATTATATACAAAAAAATACTCGCGGCAACGCGCGGGCAATTTGCTAGTTATATATAAAAGGGGTGGACAATTCCCTGTAGCTGAGTGTACTGTGGATTGTGTGTTAAATGACTGTGGACTGTAATAGTGTGGAGGCGAAAATAACCCTCGAAAACGACAAAATAGTGCACAGGAACCAGGGGCTGTACTGATTTTTCCTTAATTTTTGCACAGTGAATAGACGAAAACAACCCCAAAAAAAGACAAATTAGTGCACAGTAATCAGGGGCTCTCTCGGTTTTTTCCCATTTTTTTGAACAGTGAGCAGACGGAAAACGCCCTCGAAAAAGACAAAATAACGCACAGTAAACGGGAGCAGGGTCGTATTTTCTCCTCAGGTTTTTTTCATAAATACCAGCTGGTTGAGGGGTGCTTGTGTCATTAGCCATTATTTAATTATTTTTTTCGGCGGAAGGCGGGCGCGTCATCCATACGCGTCCGTTGTCTTTCACGGCAACGCTCCATTGAGGCGGCGCGTGCAGGTCATTCCGGCGACCAAAAAATCACTTCCGCCATGTATAGAGGTGCACCGGAATGTCCTCTGTCCAACGGAGCGGCGCGTTCCGGTCATAAAAGTTCAGGTAAGCGGTGGAGGACGGGTTTGTTTCGGCTGTCGTTTTTCTCTCTCTCAGCCGCCGAACTCCTGACAGGTCCCTGATGTATGTAGTAAGTTTACTTTAGTCCCTGAGGTTTTGATTTCTCTTTTAATACTGATTTCTTTAATTCAAAGTTTGATTGTTTTCAATTGTACCCTGCAATTAAAACTGATTTTATAAGTAATGTTTTATTTCAGTCCTTATTCTTTTGATTTTTGATTTCTTTTTCGTCCAGTCAATTTTTTCAATACAGAGGTTTGGATTTGTTTTGATTTGGTCCTCCTATTGAAATTGGTCATATATACAACTTTTCATTGCAGTCCTCCTTCTTTCAATTTTTTTTATTCAATTACACAGCAATTATCATTATTATTCCTTTATTTATTTTGGTCCCAAAGTTTTTATTTGTTTCAATTTTATCATTTAATTGGAATTAATTGTATCTTTTATTTTTCATACAAGTCCTTATTCTTTTAATTTTTCATTTGATATTAATTCATTTATTTTTTTTCCTTTAAAATTTTTTGGACAATGTTTATTTTTTATTAGTGTTTATGCATTTATGCTTTTAGTTTTAGTTTTTAATTTTTGTCTTCTTTTATTTGGGTTTTATTTTTAATCGGTTAAATCTTGGAATTTTAATTTATGTTTGTAATCATTTTAAATTTAATATTACTCCCTTTTTCTCTTTATTAGTTTTTTTTGTTTTTATTTTTATTTGTTCTTTTGATTAGATGATTTGTCTAATTTTATTATTTACACAATAATAATAATAATAATAATAATAATAATAATAATAATAAAAATAATAATAATAATTTTAGTGATTATTTTTTAATTTCTTCTTTATAAAAATCTTTTGATGTTTTTTTAATGATTTTGCTGAAATTTTTATTTATGTCGATTATCATTTTAAATTTAATATTGCTCTATTTTTTCCTTTATTTGTTTTTTTTTTGTGGTTTCTGTTTTTTTATTTGTTCTTTAGATTATATTATTTTTTTCATTTTGTTGTTTGCGCAATAGTAATGATAATTTGCGCAATGATAATGATTACTTTAGTGATTATTTTTTAATTTTTTTTCAATAAAAATCTTTTGATTTTTTTTTATGATTTTCCTTAAATGTTAGTGATTTTTCAGGGCAAATTAATTATTTCAATTGTTTTGACAGTAATGTTGATAATAGTTTTGGTTGTTATAGCAATGATAATGACAATAACGTATTGATGGATTTTTATTTTATGTTTTTGTCTTTTTGTTGATAGAAAATTAACTACTTATTTTTGTTATTTTATTATTACAGGTATTTTCACAATTCATATTTATTTTTGTTTGATTTAAAATGAATTATAAAATAAACTAATCTTAATACAGTGAACTTGGCAAGAATTCACATATGCTGATGATAAATGTTTTTGCTTTTTTAATAATGATGATAAATTTATGTTGGTAGTTTCGTTTGAAACTACTAAACAGATAAATTCATATCGATTTAACATTCATATATTTTATAGAAAACTTGCACTCCACAAGAATTGTACAAAAATTTATTATTTTGACTAAATTTATATTCTAATAAAAAAAATACACACAATTAATATTTTTAGCGTTGAAAAAAATATGGTGCCGCCCGCGACGAGTCGCGGGGGCATTAGCTAGTAATAACAATAACAACGGTAGATGACTTTCGTATTGCATTTTTTAGATAAAAAATATATTAAAATAATATTTTTTATTTTAAAAAAATTATATTTGATATCAGCTCATGAAAATGATCTAAAAAACATTAAAAATTTTAATTTAATGTAAAAAATAAAATATTTTTTTTTAATTTTTTCAAAAATATTTTTCAAACGCAGTATCAAACAGGACCTTCATCTTCCCTCATACCACTACCACCATTTTCACGAGAATAAATTATCGTTGATATGATTAAAAAACAATAAAATATGGCTAAGCATTAGAAACTAGTATTTGAGAAATTACTTTCAATATTTCCAAAATTCAAGCCTTTTCTAGTAGTGATTTACAATCTCCTAGTAAGGTGTATATATGTATTAACGTGTTTTAGACATATATTTTTGCGAAGTTCATGTTTAAAAGAGTCGAGATCAAGATGATAATTCAACGTCCCTAAACTTGGTAGAAAATTAAACCTATATTAATGAGTTTGACTTGCTTTTAAATTCAATGTCCAAATACACATAAGTCTGACTAGTTATTAGACATAATTTTTTTGGGCTTGACTTTATACCAAATAGATATAACTTGATGATCTTTATAAATCCTATATTAAAACACAAGATTTCGTTTGATTATTCTTATGATTCTTAACATAAAACGTTAAGGTCAATGATACTCATTCACCCTATACTCATAGGTTTATAAAGATCTTCTATTGGAACACAAGACTTTGTTTGATTATTCTTATGACTCTTAACCTAAATTGTTAAGGTCAGGGATACTCATTCTCTTTATACTTATAAGTGTATCAAGATATTCTATTGGAACATAAGACTTTGTTTGATTATTCTTATGACTTTTAACCTAAAATGTTAAGGTCAAGGATACTCATTCTCCTAATACTCATAGGTGTATAAAGATCTTCTAAGGATCTCCCATATTTCCATCAACATTAATGTTGATGTAAAAGATAATATATAAAGATTTTTCAAGGGCTTGCCACATTCCTATTAATATTAATGTTGTGTAAGAGGTATTTCAATCAACATTAAACATGATATAATTGATATTTTCTCCCTCATTAATGTTCTTAAGAGAAAATGAAACCCTACCTTTTCCAACAAAAAAATAAGGTTCAGAGGCTATAAATAACATTTGTTATCTCAAGTAAAGGGTTTACAATTTTTATTCTCTTATCATACATTCTCAAATCATTTATCATATAAAAACTAAGAACAAATACTCTTGTTCTTAGAATTTAATGTTTATTCTTTCATTTATTACAACCCTTCACTAAAAAGTCATTGACTTAATCATCAAAAAGTCCTTAAACTCTGCCAAAAAAGGATTGTTTTGCAGGAACATAATTTTTTTACCACCAATCATTTGCTCCACTAGTTATAAATAAAAGAATGATGACGTGAATGTGTGATCATCCATTATCCAAATACTAAAAAAACCTTATTCCTAAGCATATTGGATTCTAAAACATCATCACTTACAAAGCTTAAGTTAGCATAAGTGTAAAAAGAGAAAAACCTTTACGGTTTGTTGTATATATTTATAGAAAAGAGGCAAAAGGTAATCAACAATTGAGAAGGAGATTTAGTTTAGCTTTATGGTAGTTTATAAGAGTTTATATTAGGTTTCTTGGAATAATTTTAACTTTTTTCTAAAATTTCTAAGGGTCCCGTTAGACAATCTATTGTCGTTTAGGATTTGCGCAAATATTATCTGAATATTATATATTCTTTTTAAATTTGACCAACTCTTTAATGCTGAGTTATCACAAATTACAAGTTGTTTAATTATCTAGTCTTTAATAATCCACACAAACCACCATATCAAAAATCTCTTAAAATATTTTTAGGTGAAAGGGATTTGATTTGTTATGCCTTGAGTGCTAGCTCTTTATTTTCTCTATTATATTTATATGTATAGGTGTATATGATGTTTAAAGTATGTATAAACCAAAATATTTAGATAAGTTATCATAAAAGAAAATATGAGGCATAACATTCTATTTATAGAAAAACCTGATAGCCATATTAATGAGAAAATATTACTTTAGCCCTTGAAAAATATCTATGTAAAACAATTACTAAAAAAAGAATCGGGTCAACTCGAGTAATTTATCAAATCATTGTCCTAGGATATGAGACTATGATAACCTCACAGAAAGAGAAAAAGTCACAAAGTCCAATCTCCAATAAATCTAATATTGAAGGATATAATTGGAAAATAATATTTTCAAAATAGGAAAAACAAATACATAAAGGAATTTAGTCTAACTTTCCAAACTTATGACTTGGGCTTAAGTTTAGGATTAACTCATGGAATGTAGACTAGAAAAATTAGGAAGCTCAATAAAAAATCAATATAATATTGAAGGATGAAATTGAAAAGAAAATTCAATTAAAAAAGGATCTAAAACATAACAAATATCATCATAAGAGTGATAATCAAATTTGACATAAAAATAAAATGACAGATCATTTTGGTATTTATGAGAGAAATTTCACAAAAATCAAGGTGAGTAGAGAGAAAAGAGAGATGAGAAGAAAAAAAAAAGAAAAATAGACTTTTATGGGCATGTACCACAACACGGGCTAGGGCTTGCCTTGATGAATCCAATGCCATAAAAAAATGTGATGTTTGGACATTGTATGACATTATAAGCATTACCTGATTGCGACGACAATGTCCTTCACACGTTGGAAGGACATTGTCACATGCAATGCATGTGTCAACCACTTTGATATTGTTTTTTTTGCCCTAGTCCATGTAGTTATTTTATGTTGGTCTTTTAGCCCTAAAGCCATAATTGTTTTAAATCAACGAAATTGAACTTCATTTTGCAAAATCATATTTTGTTATCGCGAGATCCTCATATTTCACCAACCAAAAAAAATACTTTTAAACCCAATCCAAAAAATAATTCAATGTGAAATGATCAAATTGAAAAATAAAAAATTTGAGTGGTAAAAAAAAATTAGATTTATTTTTCCCTTGACTATGCAACTAAGTCACTAATTCTTTCAAGGAAAAGGGATTGCATATTTGTCTATTATTCAAATTTTGTTCTTATTGCTTTACATGTTTTAAATCAATAAAAAATCATTTAATCTTTTCTAACTAAGCATTAACCGGGCGCCATTTGTTTTACTTGAAACCACAAAAACCCTACCTAGAATCAAATGATGGAGACTATTAAGTTAGATATCATTTTTACCCACTTTAAAATGATTAAATTGAAGAGCCAAATAAACTTCAGTGACGATGAAAAGAAAAGAGAAACACATGGCATTATTATAATTTATAGTAAAACTAGATACTTAATCGTGGGTTAGATTTGTTTTTCCAACAAAAATTTTAATACAATGGCATTTTTGTCACATTTTTATAGTTATAAGAATTCTATGTGAAATTCAAAAACTGTGTATATACATATAATCAAATAAATCTATAACTGTGTGTTAATAGTTTATAGAAAACCATGAACAATAACTAAAAATAAAATTGAAAAAATTAAAGAGACATGTGTAGATCAATCTATTTAATCTTACAAGATGGGGCATTTATCCTATTGTGTTTGCTAATTTTTTATTAAAATATTTCTTTTATTCAATCAAAATAAGATAACAATATACATATATATTAAATTGATTGAATAAAATAAAAGAGAAAAAAATCATTAATAAAGTTGCGCATATTAGAAGTATTATCTAAAATTAAAAGAATTATTTTTAAAAATAAAGTTTATTTATAAAAAAAAATGAACAAATCATATATTAATAAAAAAATCTTCTAAAATTAAATTCATAACAAAAAATTAATTATCATTTAAAAAAGGATCTCTAAACATAATAAAAGAGAGAAAGAATATTAATATAAATATAAATAAAAAATATTTTTGGTAAAAAATGTGTACGAAGAAACATTGATTTACGAAAATAGAAGAACAAAAGGTCGGACCCATGCATGTGCTTGTTGAGGTAAATGACATGTTGTCTCATCATGTCCAAATTATACCTACAAGTGGTGGCTGAAAATCAAAGCTTAAGTTTTTTTAACCAAAAATAGTTTTTCACCAAAACACCTACAAAACACTTTAGAAAGTGTAATAAACTTATTCATAACCTTTCAAAACAAAAAAAATAGTCCCTAAACCAAGACGTATAATCAACCAAAACAAAAAATTCTATCGTAGTTCAAATCTATTTGTCATGAATTTGTAATGTAATGTGAATTTCTTTAATCAAATCGAATCATTTGACATAAATATCAATTATTTTAGTGCTTTAAATTGGTGTTAATGATAACTTTCTCTTTTTAGTGCGGAAATTCAATCATCTCAGTTTCTCTTCTCTATTAAATTAACAAAAGAGCTAAAAGAGCTCGGGGTCGGTACTGTAGCTATAGACACATTGGCATTGTGGACTGGTCATTTCTACCGCAAGGCCGTCGTAGCTGTTAGCTCGTAATGAGCGAGTGCTTTCGACGATTTCAGCCCCGGTAATAAGACAAAATAGCGCTCGGTCTGAGGGTAAAAAGCGCTGAGGGCAAGGGTCACTCATGTAATTGCACGCGTACGGACCGGACCGGTCCGGTCCGGTCCGGTCCGCCGCAGTTTTTTTTTTTAATATATTTAAAATGGCTAATTACGGTGCTGGCCCCGCATAAGACAAAAACCTTTATTTCGGTCCAGGGGCTGTCCGGTAATTGACCACATTTTTTTATTTTTTTTCCCGTTTATTGTCAGTGCGTGTGTAACACGCCATCTACTTTGTTTCACGCTCCCACTCGCTTTCAGTGGCGTGCGTGCGTCGTCATACGGTGGACGGAGACGAGATTCCGACGTACAGAGCGGTTCGCCTGGGCGTCGTCTTCCTCCCGCGGTGGCGCGTTTACCATAAAAATGCCCGTGGACGCGCCGGGGACCGGTTAAAGCCGCCGGCCACGTTTCTCTCTCTCTCCTGCACGTAAAAGTGCAGGAGAGTCCCCCAATTTTTGCAATTTTTTACTTCATTCCCTTGACTTTTGATTTTGTTTTTTCTCCTGATTTTGGTTGCATAAGTTTTGATTTAGTTCGATTGGGTCCTCCGATTGCAATTGATTGGATGTAAATGTTTCAGTTCGGTCCTCCTTCTTTTAATTTTCGGATTCGGTTTAAATTATTCAATAAATACAGTACATAGGTTTCGATTTCTTCAATTGGATCCTTTGATTGAAATTGATAATATATTGAATTTTCATTTTGGCCCTTATAGTTTTAATTTTTTATTTTAATCCCTTGATAAATTGATATTTGTGTTTTATTTTCCATTATTAACATAATAATAATAATAATAATAATAATAATAATAATAATAATAATAATAATAATAATAATAATAATAATAATAATAATATATTCTTTTTTTTGCTTACTTTTTTATTAATGTTTATGAGTGTTTTTTCTTTCGGAATAATTTGATAATTTTAATTATTTTTGCAATAACAGCAATAGTCATTTTATATCTAATATTACTGGGGATAAAAGACAACTCAAGAACAAAACATAAACAAATTTACCTAGGTTATCTACAATTAAAAAACGATACAAGTCACTTTTGTCTCAATTACACTGTTCCTTTTAAACGGCAAACAAGTCATTATTATATGTTTTAATATTTATTGCATATTATCGCCTAAAAATATATAAAGAGATAAAAAAAATGACCTCGCATTTTTTGCATTAAAAAAATTAATATCAGCATTCTTAAATAAATTTAATATGATAATATGATGAATAAATCTTATAAAAAAAAAATTTTGTCTTTGAATTTTAATTTTGTGCTCTTTTGTTAAAGTTTATTTCTTAAAAAAAAACAAAAAATTGAATTTTTAATATTTAAGATCTAATATTAACCGGGAAAAAATACAACTCAATAAAACAAAAGGTAAACAAATTTGCCTACATTATCTACAATTAAAAAATATATGAGGCACTTTCCGTTTCAACTACACTGTTCTTTTTTGACGGCAGATAAGTAATTATAGCACGCAAAAAAATTATATTTATTTTTTGAAAATTAACATAATAATAATAATAATAATAATAATAATAATTATAATAATATATTCTTTTTCTTGCTTACTCTTTTGTTAATGTTTATGAGTGTTTTTTCTTTCGGGATAATTTGATAATTTTATTTGTTTTTGCAATAATAGCAATAATCATTTTATATCTAATATTACTGGGGATAAAAGACAACTCAAGAACAAAAAAAAAAATTTACCTAGGTTATCTACAATTAAAAAACGATACAACTCACTTTTGTCTCGATTACACTGTTCCTTTTAAACGGCAAACAAGTCATTATTATATGTTTTAATATTTATTGCATATTATCGCCTAAAAGTATATAAAGAGATAAAAAAAAATGACCTCGGATTTTTTGCATGAAAAAATTTAATATCAGCATTCTTAAATAAATTTAATATAATAATATGATGAATAAATCTTATAAAATAAAAAAAACACTTGGCTTTGAATTTTAATTTTGTGCTCTTTTGTTCAAGTTTATTTCTTAAAAAAAAACACAAAAAATAGATTTTTAGTATTTAAGATCTAATATTACCCGGGAAAAAATACAGCTCAAAAAAACAAAAGGTAAACAAATTTGCCTAGATTATCTACAATTAAAAAATATACGAGGCACTTTCCGTTTCAACTACACTGTTCTTTTTTTAACGGTAAATAAGTAATTATAGCACGCAAAAAAAAATTATATTTATTTTTTTGAAAAAAAATTTCAATATTTTTATTTATAATGTGTAAGATCTAATATTATTAGGGAAAAAAGCAACTAATCTTTTTTTTTTTTTACAAATTTACTTAGGTTTTCTACAATTAAAAAATATAAAAATCACTTCCCATTTCGATCACACTATATAGTATGTGAGACTAAGTATATGTGTTTAATATTTATTTAATAGTCTCGCCTAAAAATATATAGACAGAGAAAATAAATGACCTACAATTTCTTGAAAAAAAAATTAATATCGGTATTCTTAAATATATTTAATATAATAATATGATGAATAAATCTTATAAAAAAAAACTTTGTCTTTGAAGTTAAATTTATATTTTAGACTTTTTTTTTCCTTTTCGAAACTGTGACCTTTTTTTTCCACATGTATTTTTTTTATTTTTTTTAGTGTCCAAGTCAGTTGTTCTTTTTTTTTACCGGGTTTCTTTTTTTTGTTTTTTTTTACCAGAGTATCCGTGACAACAAATTTCTAATAAATCATTTAACCTTCTTAGTAAATTTTCTAACAAATTTTATCAAAAGTTTTTTAGCAATAGCAATATTCAATCACATTTTTGTTGAAAAAAACCATTTTTAAGAGACTTTATCAATTACAATTATACTAATTAAATATTAAAATAATAACATACAACATTTATAAAATCAATCAATTTTCTATATAGATAAAAAAGCCCAGCGAAGCAGGCAAATCAACTCGTATAGACTAAAAATAACAAAAATAATTTGTATAGCAAAATAGAAGTGAAAAATATATTGAGATACTAAAATTATATAATGCAGGTTATTTTTAAAATTTGAGAATTAAAGTGTATATTTCGGGTTAAAATCTTAAACTAGGACAGTGAATATGCAACTTTAGTGTAGAAATCAAATAATCACGGAGAATAACAGGGAAGACAAATGCCTTGGGTTTCAAACCTCATCAATGAATTCACAGCCTCCTCCTTTCAAACCACCAACTTTCTCAGCAACCCATTTCCTTCGCCTGTTTGTTTGTAAGTTTGTTTAAGATTGTTTTTTAAATTGTTTTTTTATTTATAAAAATATTATAATTATATTTTTTATTTTTAAAAAATTATATTTAATATTAACACTTCAAAATGATTTAAAAATACTAAAAATAATAATTTAAAATACAAAATAATAATAAAAAATTTAAAAACACTTTTAAAATAAATTGCCAAGCAGACCCGAAACCTTCATCTTCGCCGATAAATTGACACCGTGTCTCAACCCTTCTCTCATCTTCTATAAGAAAATCCCTAAAGACTTTACATTTTTTGTTTTAATGTAATTCATAGCTAAATAACCTCCATTGATATTACTCAGCAATTAAAGTAGTTTGATGCCCAAGAAATAACCTAGGGAAAGAAGTACAAACTGCAGATCCCACCATTGCAGGACGCTTTAATATAGCCATTGCTCGCATAATTTCCTGCAAAAAAAAAAAAAAAAAAAAACTGCAGTTCTTAATGCCTAATGCTGCAGAGGTAGATGAAAAGACCCAAATGGCGTCCATAAAAGAAGACCTGGACTTTTAAGAGATTCGATTTATGGTTTGGTATAATATTATATATATTGTTATTTTTTTAATATTTGAGTGTTTAAATTTACTTTAAATGCCATATTGTTTTTAGAGAAAAATATAATTTGATTGATACTTAGAATAATACAGGTCATTATAATTTTTTATAAAACCCGACCAAAAAATACGAGTATGAAAGTTATTTCTAGTCAAATAAAAAAACAAAAACATGTTTTCAAGGGACGTGCCGTAATGACAGAAGGCTTGTGATCTACACAGCAGGTCTCGAGTTCAAGTCAGGACATGCACCTCTTGTAAGAGTCTGAGACAGTCGGGGTTTTACTCGCTCACTCAAATCCATAAATTGTGTTTTTTGAGAAGTGGAGTTTCCCCATCCAAAAAAACACTTGATTTGAATTTTTTAAAAAAGTTTATGTACTGGCAAAATTAAAAATAAACACCCATGAAATATAAACAATTGAAGATTTCATAAAGCAGAAAATTTATTACTGCCCAACCATATGTTCTCATTTCCCCTATCTTCTCATTTTTCGATTTTTTAAACATTGAAAACAAATTAATAAAAACCATGGAATAGATGAAGATAAATGGATTTAATTTGAAATATAAAAATTAAATACATAGTTTTGAAACGATTTATACTGAAAAATATTTTTAGATTAGCATATGCATTAAATGCCCACTACAGCCACCTCCATGGCCCCAGAGGGGAAAATATATGAGGAATTGCATCCTCGATAATGAAAATTGAGAAATGCCTTCAGTCGGGGATGAATATTGATGGATTATGTTATTTAAGGAAGAGTTAAAAACGATCGGTTTTTAATGATGTGTTTCTTGGTTGAATATATATATATATATATATATTAAAATTGTTATAAAACACTAAAAAACACATTAAATATTCTTTCAAATTACTTTTAAAAAAACACTTGAATATTCAAACGAGGAATATTAGAAATATATTAAAAAAGATATTCAAAGGAGGGGGCGTATGTGATCACGAAGTGACTGTTTAAGAGTATAATTAATATTGCTTTTGAAAATATATTTTGTTTAGAAATGTATTAAAATAATTTTTTTATTTTAAAAAAAAAAAATTAACATTATCACATGAAAATAATCTAAAAACATCAAAATTTTATATTTTAAACCAAAAAATAAAAATAAAAATAAAAGAAAATTTAAATTTGTAAAACACACTTTGAAATCAGTTTGGAATATGAATACTAGAATACGCAGAAGGAAGAAGTTTCCCTTCTGCGACCACTTGGCAAGTAGAAGCCCATATGCTCTTTTTGCTACATAAAAATAATGAAAATTAAGTACCCGCCTGAAGGTGTGAGCTTGACTTGGAAAATTAAAGGAAATTATTATAATAATAGCACTCTTGTCCTTATCAAATAGATAATCACGAGCGGTATACCCGCGCGATGCGGCGGGTTTTTTTATCTATGTAAAAAATTGATTGTTTTTATATGTATTGTATTTTATTATTTTGATATTTAGTTAGTATAATTATATTTAAGAATACTTGATATGAATTTTTTGTCCTTCAAAAAAATCCAAAGTCATTTTTCCTCTCTCTCAATATATTTTAGGCGATAATATTCAATAAATATCAGACATATTAGAAATAAAAAAATATTATAATTCGTTTTAAAACATGAACTTAATTTTTTTTGTGCTATAATTATTTATTTGCCGCCTAAAAAAGAGCAGATCTAATGGAAACGGGGAAGTGACTTGTATATTTTTTTAATTTGACTTGTAGATAATGCGAGTAAATTTGTCAATATTTTTTTTTGAGAATTTTTTCCCAAGTAATATTAGATCTAAAATATTAAAAATGAAAACATTGGAAATTCTTGTAAAGAAATAAACCTAAATAAAAGAGCACAAAATTAAATTTTGAAGCCAATATTTTTTTATATAAGATTTATTAATCATATTATTATATTAAATATATTTAAGAAAACATGATATGAATTTCTATCCTTCAAAAAATCCTAGGTCATTTTTCCTCTCTCTCAATATATTTTTAGGCGATAATATTCAATAAATATTCAAACATATAATTAGTTTTACATATTTTAATTTGACATAAATATACAAATATATAATTAATTTGACAGAATTTCCATAATATATTTAATTTAAAGGATAATCTTAGGCTATTTTGTTCTCTCTATATATATTCTTAGGCGATAATATTCAATAAATATTAGAACATATAATTGGTTTCACATATTTTAATTTGATATAAATACACAAATATATAATTAAAAAGTCAAAACACTGCAAATTTATTTCAAGAAACAAACTTAAACAAAAGAGCACAAAAAATGAATTTTTGAAGCCAATATTTTTTATTTTTATTTTATAAGATTTATTCATCGTATTATTATATTAAATGTATTTAAGAATACTGATATGAATTTCTATCCTTAAACAAATCCTAGGTCATTTTTCCTCTCCCTCTATATATTTTTCTTGAGTTCCATTTTCTCCATAACAATATTAGATCTGACACATTAAAAATAAAAATATTTAAATTTTTTCTAGAAATGAACTTAATTTTTTTACGTGCTATAATGACTTATTTGCCGTCTAAAAAGAACATGAATCAAAACGGGAAGTGACCTGTATATTTTTTAATTGTAGATAACCTAAGTAAATTTGTAATTTTTTTTTAGTTTAATTTCCTCCCTGGTAATATTATATTTAAAATATTAAAAATCAAAATATTGCAAATTTGTTTTTAAGAAATAAACTTAAACAAAAGAGTACCAAATTTAAATTCAAAGGCAAAATTTGTTTTATAAGATTTATTAATTATATTAAATGTATTTAAGAATATTGATATTAAATTTTGTTTAAGGAAAAAATCCTAGGTCATTTTTTTCCTCTCTCTATATATTTATAGGCAATAATATTCAATAATTTTTTTTTATGTTATTCGATTAATTCATTATATTATTATATAAAATGTATTTAAGAATATTGATATTAAGTTTTTTTTTATTCAAAAAATTCTAGGTCATGTTTTCTTCTCCCTATATATATTCCTATGCGATAATATTCAATAAATTTTAGAATATATAATTAATGATAGACTAAAAATATTCAAGAAACTTTAACAAAATATAAAACATAAAAAAATAAAAAATAAAAAATAGCATTGCTATTACTTGTCAAAACAATAAAAATTATTAAATTATACTGGAGGGAAAAAAAAATATTAACAGAAGAGTAAGCAAGAAAAAATAATTAAATTATTATTATTATTATTATTATTATTATTATTATTATTGTGTTAAGCACAAAATTAAAATTCGAAGACAAATTTTTTTTTATGTTATCCGATTTATTCATTATATGATTATATTAAATGTATTTAAGAATACTGATGTTAATTTTTTTTATTCAAAAAATCCTAGGTCATGTTTTCTTCTCCCTATATATATTCCTATGAGATAATATTCAATAAATATTAGAACATATAATTAATGAAAGACTAAAAATATCCTAGAAAATTTAACAAAAGAAAAAAAATAAATATCATTGCCATTACTGTCAAAACAATAAAAAATATTAAATTATCCGGAGAAAAAAGAAAACATTAACAAAAGAGTAAGCAAGAAAAACAATTAAATTATTATTATTATTATTATTATTATTATTATTATTATTATTATTATTAAAAAATTATCAAAAAAAGGAAAGCAACTTTTTCAACCCTTGCGTACCAAAAACATGTTGAAAAAAACAAATTAAGCATGGTTCAAAAGCTTAATTTCAGTTATACACTTATTTCAGAAAAAAGAAAAGAAAAGAAAAAGAAAAAGAAAAAAAACCAAAATCAAATTTTGTTGGCAGAGGGATTCGAACAGCGCGCAGGGGGCCGCTCGGCCACAAGTGTTTCTCTTGCACTTCCACCATAAAAAATATAAAAAGTATTTCTGTGAAAAAACAAAAACAGGTGTACATACACATGCGAAGCAAAAGTTGAAAATGGCCAGTCCACAGTGCACATGAGTGTGAGTGCACAGTGGACTGGCCTCCGAGCTCTTTTAGCTCTTTTACTAACAAGGATGCATGAAACTGCAAATTGTTGACGGCGGCTGTATTTGTTGCAGTATTATTCGTTTCTCCAGTTCGTTTCCCCTGTTCGCAAGCACGAAGGCAATCTTTTCGAAGATTTTTCATTTAATTTTTGTGAATCGGAACTGTTATAGCCACAACCAGTCTTAATGAACCGTATTCTAACAGCAACTTTTTCTTTAAATGGCTGGCCACTTGGCTTCACAATAGCTTTTCTTTAATTGACGTCCCGCATCCCAAGTCAAGATAAACGGTGATGTTATTAAAGAAAAGCTATTGTGAAGGCATGACCTGACATGAACAGTGCAGTCGAGGTCAATCAGCTTTTGGCAGTGTGCAGATGCAATGTATTGGGAAGTCAAATTCTCTTGGACGGGTAACGGGCAGTTGAATAGAGATAGACATCTATCTCAGGCATCTCGGCCAGCTTTGGGCAGCGTGCAGATGCAATATAATGTGAGATCAAGGCTGCACTTCCCGTCCACAGTGCATTGAGTCTGGGTGAACAGTGCAGCCTTGATCTCTTTTAGCTGGTAGGATAAAGAGCGTTTCAAAAAATTAATACTAAATAAAATATTCTAAGAATAAAAACTAAAATAAAAACTAAAATATATAATTAATTCTAATCGAATGATAAAATAAAAAAAATAAAAATTTTGAAGCTGAAACAAATAAAGGCATTTTAAGAAAATAATTGTCGTGTAATTTTATTAAAAGAATTAAAAGAATAAGGACCGAAATAAAAAGTAGCATATATGACCAATTTCAATTGGAGGACAAAATAAAAAAAAATTAAAACTTGCATACCAAAAAATTTAAAGGAACCAAAAATAAATAAAAAATCAAAAGAATAAGGACTGAAATGAAAAATCTACATATATAATCAGTTTCAATTGAAGGGCACAATTGAAAAAAATCAAAATTTTCATTGAAAAAATAAGGAATAAAACCGAATTCAAAAAGAGCAAGGACTAAAACTAAACTCGTACACTAGTGATTCACCGACCACCTCAATTCGACACGTGCCGCACAGGGAGGCAGAGGACATGGCGACGCATAGGTGACACTACGGACGGGCAGTTTCCACAGCCAAAAGACATAGCAAGCGTTGCCTGAAAAAGACGCGTGAGCGCGAAACACTACTGGTGTGTCCGTACAACGCGCCTGCAATGTTTCTAAAAAGAAATAATAAAAAAATAACAAATTACCTATACACCCCTGGACCCAGCGATAACCACGAAAAACTGGAGATGAAAGTACCACAATGCCCCTAGCTCCAGACCGTCATTTTTGTCTTTTCTCTGGGTATTTGAGTAGTTTCACTGTGTAAGAATATGTGAAAAATCAAAAACACCCTCAACTACTCCGCGTCTTTTTGTCAACTCCTAGGGTAAAATAATAGTTTCACTGTGCAATTTAAAACAGAAAATACCAGAAATCCTAAATAATTTGAAAATACCATACTTGTCCCTTGGAAATGTCCAAAACAACCCCGGTTCCGAGGGTTGAAATTTTCGGACCGAGAGGGAAAATGGTAATTTATTGTCGCAATCTACTTTAAAACCTGTCCACCAACAATTCACCGACCACTAGAATCCGACACTCACCGCACCGGGAGACAGGGGACATGGCAGCGCACCAGGTGACACTGCATAAAGTAGTTTCCACCGCCAAAAGAGGCAGCAAGGCCGCCTGAAAGACCTACACACCACTAGACCCAGTGATAACCACGAAAAAAATAGGGTGAAAGTACCACAATTCCCCCGCTCCAGACCTTCGTTTTTGTTTTTTCCAGGGGTATTTGCGTAGTTTCACTGTGCACGAATATGTGAAAAACTGAAAACACCCCCAATTGTTCCGCGTCTTTTTGCCAGCTCTCAGGGGTAAAATAATAGTTTCACTATGCAATTTAAAACATAAAATATCAGAAAACTCCAAATAATTTAAAAATACTATACATGTCACTTGGAAAAGTTCAAAACAACCTCGGTTCCGAGGGTTAAATTTTTCAGACCGAGGGGTTAAATGGTAATTTATTGTCGCAATCCTTAATAATATGTTTCTATGTACACAGTATAACATCGATGCTTTTTAATTGTTTATATATGTATATATATATATATATATATATTAAATTAGTATATTAAAATTGTTATAAAACACTAAGAAACACATTAAATATTCTTTCAATTTTTTTTTTAAAAAAAAACACTTGAATATTCAAACTAGGAATATTAGAAATATATTAGAAAAGATATTCAAAGGAGGGGTCGTTTGTGACGGCGAAATAAAAGCTTGGAATATGAATACTAGAATACGCAGAAGGAAGAAGTTTCCCTTCTGCGACCACTTGGCAAGTAGAAGCCCATATGCTCTTTTTGCTACATAAAAATAATGAAAATTAAGTACCCGCCTGAAGGTGTGAGCTTGACTTGGAAAATTAAAGGAAATTATTATAATAATAGCACTCTCGTCCTTATCAAATAGATAATCAAGACAGGGTTTAATTATTGATCTATAAATACTAATAATAACACTCACAACCTCACACGAATCCATTTTGAAAGCAAAAACAAGGAAAAATATGGAGAGGTTGTTCAAGAGAGTTGCAGTCTGTGCTTTACTTGTGGCCTTTATCATGTTATCGATGAGCTCTGGCCGTCTTGTGGCGGAAGCGATAAATCCCGGCTTCTTACTCCCCCAAGGTGAATAATCTCTCTCTCTCTCCCTCCCTCCCTCCCTCTCTCTCTCTCTCTCTCTCTCTCTCTCTCTAGACTTGTTTATACATCTTAAGTGAAGAAATAAAATAAATTGGAGAGGCTTGGTAGGCTAAACCAGTGTATGATGATTTTCTTCTTCTAATTCTAGCATGTTTCATTAAATTAGCACTGAGTTTTGACCCCTGCTTCGCCGAGGGTGAGATGATTTGTTTTGGCAATAAATTAATAGATATACAAGCTTTCCAAATATGTATTTTTATGAAAAAAACTCTAATTATAAATAGAAAATTCTATGTATGCATATAATTAAATAAATCAAGAATTATTTGTGTCAATAAATACAAAAAGAGATGTAAACATTTTTATTCAACTCGCCTAGTTGCAAGTCGAATAATTGTTATTTTACAATGCAAATAATTATTAAGATGTATTTTTCATAGAAAGTAAAAAATATAAGTATAAATTAAAAATTTCGATAGTTATAGATTATAAAATATAGTAAAGATTATGTGTTAATAAAGACATGTAAGATCTTAAGCTTATTTTTAATGTGGTAGAAAAATATGATAATGCTGCAATTGCTACATTGAACCACCATTTTCTTAGTCTTTATATAATATTTTCTCTAAACAAGTGTAAAGAAGAAATTAAAAAAAAAAAAGAATGATGATTAAGAACCAAAAGAATGGTACAGTATGAAGAGTGATAAATATTCCAACGGTAAAAGAATAAAAAATGTTTTTTTATAAAAAAAATGTAAAGAGAAAACGAGGAAAAAACAAATTTTTTTAAAGAAAAATGAAGATAAGAAAAGAAAATGTTAATAAATATGAATACTGTAAAATGATAAAAATATCGAGTATATATAGAAAAAACTATAAGAAAAACAAATATGTTACTCGCTAATTTATTTTTTAATTGCCTCGTTTATACAGTAATAGGTCATTAGTATGTATAATAATATAATATGATCTCAATATTGCCACTGATAGGAAGTCCAATTCATCATCAACGTCGAAGTTTGCGACCCATTCCCCCTCGTATAAGATCTCCAATGCCACGTCCTATGCCACATTGGCTTCCACCCCGCCTTCCACGTCCTCGACCACCACCTTCACCACCCCGCCCGGTTTTCAAGAGATGTCCTACGTGTCGTGTGTAAGTCATCACATGTATTTGCATGGAAAATATTGTTTGTTGTTGTTGTTGTTTTTCTTTGTATTATTATTATTAATGTCAAGCAAATATGTTTTAAAGGTGAATCTTGTTGTTGATTTTCACCTGCAGCATAAATACTCTCCCGTGTAATAATTGATCATCAAGGAAATGCCAAATTGTTTACAGAAATAGAAAATTGTTTCAGTTTTTATTGCATTTGAATATGCGTTACTTTTTATAATTTAAAAATGTTTGAAACTAGGTCTTTTTGCTAGTGGTAAGATCATACAAACAATCTTCCACTCGTAGTCGTACTTCAAGTCTTTTACCAAACTACCACAATTTAATAAGATTTTTTAGCATGTAAAATATAAATAAAAAGATTTAGAAAAATAATATTCTTTCACGTAAACACAAATCATTACTGTTGCTTACGCATGTTGCTTTTCATAATTATTTTTTTAGCACACTTCAAATCTGTAAGATGTGTGTTCCAAACACACCCTCAACTAAAAGTTAAAGGTTTAAAATTACATTTAAACTTGTGTTTTTTTAAAAAACACTTGTTTTCGATTGATTTTTATCTATAAAAGCAAACAACTCAAAATTATAAAAAAAAATCATAACCGAACTGAACTGGTTTAAATTGATCGGTTTCGGTTCAGTTCGTTTTTATGTAAAAAAGCAAAATATAGTATATTTTTTTTGTCTTTAACCATGTCTTTACCTTCTCCTGTTTCACCAAAATAGAATCAAAATGAACCCAAATTGAACCGAACTGGAAGAATATAAAGTTTTTTTATCGTATTTTTTTTAATTTCAATCGGTTTGATTGAGTTTCGGTTTACTAGCTTTAGCCTTAAAAAACCTAAACCAAACCATAAGTTTTTTTAAAAAAATTCTAATCGGTTTAATTAGTTTTTTTATGGTTCGGTTTTTCTTGGTTAATTTTTTTCAATTTTCTTGGTTTAATCAGTTTTTTAATTTTTTTGTTGCTCACTCTACTAAAAGCAAGGAAAACACATTTTTTTCTTTTCAAAATTTCATACCAACCAAACATGCCTTTAACCTTGATAGACTTAGGACTTATTTGACATCGCATTTCAAAAGCACTTTTGAAAAATTTGAATTTTTTTATTTTAAATTAATTATTTTTGGTGTTTTTAGATTATTTTAATGCATTTCTAAATTTTTTTTTTTAAAAAATAATCGTAACCATATTTTTATACAGACTATTAGCCAAACCTTGTGGTTGGTCTAAGTCCATTAAAAGTTTGGCTTTCTAGTACAAGCTCATAAACTCATAATCAAGAAGAAAAAAGAGATCTATAGGGATTTTTGTTTGATTTTTTTCCAAGAACACACAAAAAAATAACATTATAAACCCTGTAGACATAATCTAAGACAGAAACTAGATTACACCAAAATCAAAAACAAAGAAAGATGAATCAGGGTACAAGAATGGATTGAAATCATGTCCGATAGCCAAGAGCACAAACCAAACACCTACACTCTCAAGGGTCAATTAATCCAAAATAAGCAAATTAATGATATATAGGTAAATGTTATATTCAAATACCTTTTGATTTTTATTAAATAAATAAAATAAAAAAGTTTTTTATGTTTCTATAATTAAAGATATTAATACGAAAAAAGAGCTAACAAATTACTTTATTTTAATTGAGTTTAAATGATTTCTATTACACTTTTACATGGTATCTCATCTTGTCCATTTTAGTCACTTATAAATAGATTCTCTCAATTTTCACTTGGTATCTTTATATATTTAATGTTTAATCAAGACAAAAAATAAATAAAGAATTTAAACAGCAAAAACATATATATTAAATTCATTTAAATTAAATAATAACAATGAAACTAACGTGTTCTCAGAAAATAAAATTTATATTCTTTCGTTTTCCTCCACTTTCATTATAATTAAGCATATCTCTGGATTTATTTTTATAAATTCAAAAAATTATTAATTTTAAGTATAAATGAATTTTTTACTAATAAAACCCACCACTATTTAGTAGTTGCTTTCTGTCATTTAGTTTCAATTGGAAACTTGATGGAGAAACTAACTGTTAATGAATATATTTATTTAAAAAAAAAATACTTGATTAATAAATTATTCAAAGTTGAAATATTTAAATAAAAGAAATAAAAGTATACGTTAAAAAAATATAAAAATACAAACACTTAATTAAAAGTAAATGAAAAAGTTTGAGCTAATTTGACATATATGTATCCTATCACATATGAATCTAACTACCATATCATAATAAAATAGAGACATTTAAAGGATGTATAAGATTAAAAAAAAATAGACATTTATATACTCGAATAATAAAAACAAAAAAGTCATGAAAATAAGATCTTATTTTCACGTATGCTTTGTTTTCAATCAAGATTCTCTTTATTACGTTGAAAAAACTCAGAATTAAGTGATTGACTTTTGCTTTTGCTGATGAACTGTTAATGTCTTTCTATTTGTAAGAATAATTTGAGTTTATAAGCAAAAAAATGAAGTAGATGAAATAAAAAAAAAATATCAAATATCATGCCATCATCAATTGAGTCATGTTAATAACTTGCGATTGAAGTCATTGACTAGACTTACTTAATAACATTGTTTTGTTAAATAGTTTGTATTTAATTATGTGATGATAAAAATTCAAACTATTATAAAAGCAATTGGATATTTTTTTTAAGAAAATAATAATGGGCTAACAAAAAAAAAAGTTATGATCTTATTCAAAAACAAAGTAAGAACTCAATGGTATTTAAGAATAAGTCTGATATATATCTCAAATAAACTCAAGAAATTAATAGACTTATATATTTAGAATACTTTAAATTAATTAGAATTTTAAAAATTAATTTCAATAAAAACATCTTAGGAAAGTGGGCTTTTGATGCACACTCATATGCCTTGCCTACTAAAAGCATCTCCAACCGGGAAGCTATCAGAAAAGCCAAAGGTAAAATATTGTTCTTTTAGCATTTTTATTTCACTTTACCATCTCCAACGCAGGAGCTATCTGAAAAGCCAAAATAGTTTTTCTGTATTTGAGTTGCTATTTATAGATACAGAGAACACAAAAGTTTGAAAATAAAAAAAATGATGACGTGAATGTGTGATCATTCATTATCCAAATACTAAAAAAAAACTTATTCCTAAGCATATTGGATTCTGAAACATCATCACTTACAAATCTAAAGTTAGCATAAGTGTAAAAAGAGAAAAACCTTTTAAGGTTTGTTATATATATTTATAGAGAACAGGTAAAAGGTAATCAACAATTGAGAAGGGGATTTAGTTTAGCTTTATGGTAGTTTATAAGATTTTCTATTGGTTTTCTTGGAATAATTTCAATTTTTTTCTTAAAATCCTGAGGGTCCCGTTAGACAATCTATGGTCGTTTAGGATTTGCGCAAATATTATTTGAATATTAGATATTCTTTTTAAATTTGACCAACTCTTTAATGTTGAGTTATCACAAATCACAAGTTGTTTAATTATCTAGTCTTTAATAATAATTCACACAAACCACCATATCAAAAATCTCTTAAAATATTTTTAGGTGAAAGGGATTTGAGTGTTATGCCTTGAGTGCTAGCTCTTTATTTTCTCTATAACATTCTATTTATAGAAAAACCTGATAACCATATTAATGGGAAAATATTACTTTGGCCCTTGAAAAATATCTATGTAAAAAAATTACTAAAAAAAGAATCGGGTCAGCTCGAGTAATCTATCAAATCAACGACCTAGGATATGAGACTAAGATAACCTCACAGAAAGAAAAAAAAATTGCAAAGTCTAACACTCAAATTTAATATTGAAGGATATAATCGGAAAATAATATTTTCAAAATAGGAAAAAAAATACATAAAGGAATTTAGTCTAACTTTCCAAACTTATAACTTTGGGCTATAAGTTTAGGATTAACTCATGGAATGTAGACTAGAAAAATTAGGAAGCTCAATCAAAAATCAATATAATATTGAAGGATGAAATTGAAAAGAAAGTTCAATTAAAAAAGGATCTAAAACATAACAAATATCATCATAAGAATGATAATCAAATTTGACATAAAAATAAAATGACAGATTATTTTGGTATTTATGAGAAAATTTTCACAAAAATCAAGGCGAGTAGAGAGACAAGAGAGATGAGAAGAAAAAGAAGAAGCAAAATAGATTTTTATGGGCACACACCACACCACAAGCTAGGGCTTGCCTATATGAATCCAATGCCATAAAAAATGTGATATTTGGACATCATATGACACTATAGGCACCACCTGATTGCGACAATGTCCTTCACACGTTGGTGCATGTAGTACACGTGCCAACCACTTTGATATTGTTTTTTTGCCCTAGACCATGTAGTTGTTTTATGTTGGTCTTTAGCTCTAAAGCCTTAATTGTTTTAAATCAACAAAATTGAACTTCATTTTGCAAAATTATGCTCCAAGCCTTGGAACTTTATTTTGACATCGTGAGATCCTCATATTTCACCAACCAAAAAAAGTACTCTTAAGCCCAATCCAAAAAATAATTCAATGTGAAATGATCAAATTAAAAAATAAAAAATTTGAGTGACCAAAAAAAATTAGATTTATTTTTCCCATGACCATGCATCTAAGTCACTAATTCTTTCAAGGAAAAGGGATTGAATGTTTGTCTATTATTCAAATTTTGTTCTTATTGCTTTACATGTTTTAAATCAATAAAAAATCATTTAATCTTTTCTAACTAAGCATCAACCGGGCGCCATTTGTTTTACTTGAAACCACAAAAACCCTACATAGAGTCAAAGATGGAGACTATTAAGTTAGATATCATTTTTAGATATCATTTTTACCCACTTTAAAATGATTAAATTGAAGAGCCAAATAAACTTCAGTGATGATGAAAAGAAAAGAGAAACACATGACATTATTATAATTTATAGTAAAACTAGATACTTAACCGTGGGTTAGATTTGTTTTTCCAACAAAATGTTTTATACAGTGGCATTTTGACACATTTTTATAGTTATAAGAATTCTATGTGAAATTCAAAAACTTTGTATATACAAATAATCAAATAAATCGATAACTGTGTGTTAATAGTTTATTGAAAACCATGAACAATAACTAAAAATAAAATTGAAAAAAATAAAGAGACATGTGTAGATCAATCTATTTAATCTCACAAGATGGGACATTTACCCTATTGTGTTTGCAATTTTTTTTTATTAAAATATTTCTTATATTCAATCAAATATAATAGAAATAGACATATATATTAAATTAATTGAATAAAATAAAAGAGAAAAAACATTAATAAGGTTGCGCATATTAGAATAGAAGTATTATCTAAAATTAAAAAAAAAATATTTTTAAAAATAAAGTTTATTTATACAAAAAAAATTGAACAAATCATATATTAATAAAAAAATCTTCTAAAATTAAATTCATAACAAAAAATTAATTATCATTTAAAAAAAGGCTCTCTAAACATAATAAAAGAGAGAAAGAGTATTAATATAAATATAAATAAAAAATATTTTTGGTAAAAAATGTGTAAGAAGAAACATTGATTTAAGAAAATAGAAGAACATAAGGTCAGACGCTTTTGGCTAGCAAACCAGGTGAGTTCGTTTGACCTATTTCATTAGGACCCATGCATGTGCTTGTTGAGGTAAATGACACAACCATGCCCAAATTATACCTACAAATGGTGGATGAAAAATCAAAGCTTTAATTTTTTTAACCAAAAATAATTTTTCACCAAAACACCTACAAAACACTTTAGAAAGTGTAATAAACTTATTCATAACCTTTTAAAAAACAAAAAAATAGTCCGAAAAAGCATAATCAACCCAAAACAAAAATTCTATCGAAGTTCAAATCTATTTGTCATGAATTTGTTAGGTAATGTGATTTTTTTTAATCAAATCGAATCATTTGACATAAGTTAAATTGATGTTAATGATAATTTTCTCTTTTTAGTGCGGGAATTCAATGATCTCTCTTTCTCTTCTCTATTAACTATAGACTAAAAATAACAAAAATAATTTTTATAGCAAAATAGAAGTGAAAAATATATTGAGATACTAAAATTATATAATGCAGGTTATTTTTAAAATTTGAGAATTAAAGTGTATATTTCCGGTTAAAATCTTAAACTAGGACAGTGAATATGCAACTTTAGTGTAGAAATCAAATAATCATGGAGAATACCAGGGAAGACAAATGCCTTGGGTTTCAACCTCATCATTGAATTCACAGCCTCCTTCTTTCAAATCACCAACTTTCTCAGCAACCCATTTCCTTCGCCTGTTTATTTGTAAGTTTGTTTAAGATTGATTTTTAAATTGTTTTTTTTTATTTTTAAAACTATTATAATGATATTTTTATTTTAAAAAAAAATTATATTTGATATTAGCACATCAAAATAATTTAAAAATACTAAAAAATAATAATTTAAAATACAAAATAAAAATTTAAAATTTCAAAAATAATTTTAAAATGCAGTGCCAAACAGACCCGAAACCTTCATCTTTGCCGATAAATTGACACCATGTCTCAACCCTTCTCTCATCTTCTATAAGAAAATCCCTAAAGACTTTACATTTTTTGTTTTAATGTAATTCATAGCTAAATAACCTCCATTGATATTACTCAGCAATTAAAGTAGTTTGATGCCCACGAAATAACCTAGTGAAAGAAGTACAAACTGCAGATCCCACCATTGCAGGACGCTTTAATATAGCCATTGCTCGCATAATTTCCTGCAAAAAAAACTGCAGTTCTTAATGCCTAATCCTGCAGAGGTAGATGAAAAGACCCAAATGGCGTCCATAAAAGAAGACTTGAACTTTTAAGAGATTCGATTTATGGTTTGGTATAATATTATATATATTGTTATATTTTAATATTTGAGTGTTTAAATTTACTTTAAATGCCATATTGTTTTTAGAGAAAAAAGATAATTTGATAGATACTTAGAATAATACAGGTCATTATAATTTTTTTTATAAAACTCGAACAAAAAATATGAGTATGAAAGTTATTTCTATTCAAATAAAAAAACAAAAACATGTTTTTAAGGGGCGTGCCGTGATGACAGAGATCTTGCGATCTACACAGCACATCTCGAGTTCAAATCAGGGCATGCACCTCTTGTAAGAGGCTGAGACAGTCGGGGTTTTACCCGCTCACCCAGATCCATAAATTGTGTTTTTTGAGAAGTGAAGTTTCCTCGCATCCAAAAAACACTTGATTTGATTTTTTTAAAAAAGTTTATGTACTGGCAAAATTAAAAATAAACACCCATGAAATAAAAACAATTGAAGATTTCATAAAGCAGAAAATTTATTACTGCCCAACCATATGTTCTCATTTCCCTATCTTCTCATTTTTCGATTTTTTAAACATTGAAAACAAATTAATTTATAAAAACCATGGAATAGATGAAGATAAATGGATTTAATTTGAAATATAAAAATTAAATACATAGTTTTGAAACGATTTATACTGAAAAATATTTTTAGATTAGCATATGCATTAAATGCCCACTACAGCCACCTCCATGGCCCCAGAGGGAAAAATATATGAGGAATTGCATCCTCGATAATGAAAATTAAGATATGCCTTCAGTCGTGGATGAATATTGATGGATTATGTTATTTAAGGAAGAGGAAAAAACGATCGGTTTTTAATGAAAATTGATGTGTTTCTTGGTCTAATATATACTAGCTATATTGCCCGCGCGTTGCCGCGGGCATTTTTGTGCATATAATTTAACATAATTAAATCAACAACGATAAATTTATATGATATAATTAAGAAAAATTATAGATCAGGAGATAAAATGTATAAATTTTTAAGTAGAGTTTGTTGCGCAAGCATAGATAATATTTTTTAGAATATAGGTACTGCATCATAAAAGATCACAAAAAAGCATGAACTATATAACTTGCGGGTCATTGAAAAAAAGACGTATGTTGACATGAAGAACGAAGCCAAAACCTTTTTTTAAAATGAGACATTTAATCTCCCTGCTAATTCTCCTATTGGTGAGGATGCTCTATGGTGCGAATTGTAAATTGAGTCAAAATAATAAATTTGTGCAGAAATTCAGTGAAGTACAAGTTTTCCATAAAATGTATAAATTTTCAATCATTATAAATTTATTTGTTTAGCAGTTTTTAATGAAATAACCAGCATTAATTGATTATCATCATCAAAAAAGCAAAAAGATTTGGATATTTGAATTATTAGATTTACTGCATTAAGATTAATTTATTTTATAATTCAATTTAAACTAAATAAAATATAAATGGTGAAAATACATGTAATAATCAAATAAGAAAAATAAATAGTTATTTTTCTATCAACAAAAAGTTAAAAACAGAAATTGAAAATTCATCCCAACGTTATTTTTATTATCAGTGCTATAACAATTAAAATCATTATCAATATTATTATCAAAACAATTAAAATAAATAAATTCGCTGGAAAAACATTTAAAAAATAAACAAAAGATTTTTCTAAGAAAACAATTAAAAAAATCACACAAATTATCTTTATCATTATGCAAATAGCAAAAAACAAATCATATAATTGAAATAAGAAATAAAAATAAGAGAAAACAGAAAAAAATATGAATAAAGGGAAGCAGGGAGTAATATTAATTTTAAAATGATTACCAATATAAACAAGAATTCTAGACAATGCCCCCGCGCTTCGCCGTGGGCGGAACAATATTTCCGCCAAGGTAAAAAATATTAATTGTGTGTATTTTTTTTATCATAATATAAATTTAGCCGAAATAATAAATCTGTGTAGAATTCTTGTTAAGTGCAAGTTTTCTATAAAGTATATGAATTTTAAATCGAAATAAATTTATCTGTTTAGTAACCAAATAACCAGTATAAATTTCTCTTCATCATTAAAAAAGCAAGAAAACTCGGATATCTGAATTATTGAGTTCACTGTATTAAGATTAGTTAATTTTATAATTCAATTTAAATCAAGCAAAAATAAAATATAAATTGTCAAAATACCTATAATAATAAAATTAAAAAAATAAGCAGTTAATTTTCTATCAACAAAAAGACGAAAACATAAATTAAAAATCGATCCTGACGTCATTGTCATTATCATTGTTATAAAAGCTAAAATTATTAATAACATTACTGTAAAAATAATTAAAATAATTAAATTGCACTGAAAAATAATTACAAAAAAAAGGCAAAAGATTTTTATAAGAGAACAATAAAAAACCAATAACTAAAATTATCATTATTATTGCATAAATAATAAAATCATAAAAATCATTCAATGTAAAGAATAGAAAAAAACATAACAGGGAAAAAAAACGAATTAAGGGAAAAATAGAGGAATATTAATTTAAAAATGATCACTGATATAAATAAAAATTTCAGGAAAATCTTAAAAAAAAATCAAAAGATTTTTAGAGAAAAATAAAAAAATAATCACAAAAATTATCATTAGGATTGCACAAATAATAAAATTATAAAAATCATCTAATCAAAAGAACAAATAAAAATAACAGAGAAGACAAAAAAATGAATAAAGAGAAAAAGGGAGCAATATTAATTTTAAAATGATTACAAACATAAATTAAAAATCTAGGATTTAACCGATTAAAAATAAAACCTCAAGAAAAAGAGATAAAAACTAAAGTCAAAAACTAAAAGCATAAATGCATAAATACTAATAAAAAACTAAACATTGTCAAAGAAAAAAAAACACCAAATGAATTAATATCCAATAAAAAATTAAAAGAATAAGGACCGAAATGAAAAATGACATATATAAAATCATTGTAATTGAAGGATAAAAATAAAATAAAAACTTGGAGGACCAAAAATAAATAATGACAATTGCTGTCATTTTAGCGAAAAATTAAAAGAAAAGGGACTGAAATCAAACTTTGTATATATAACCAATTTCAATTGGAGGACCAAATTACAGAAATCAAAACTTCTGTACCGGAAAAATTGAAGAAATTAAAAATAAATCAAGAATTCAAAGTATAAGGACTGAAATGAACAATTCGTATATAATTAATGTTAATTGAAGGGCACAATTGAAAACCATAAAACTTTAATTTCAATAAATCAGTTATCAAAACGAAATCAAAACCCCAGGGACCAAACTTAACTCACCACAAACATTAGGGACCGGAGTTGACTGTGCCGTGGCAGGAGAGAGAAAAACGACAGCCGACAAATAAACGTTCGCCGCCGATTAACCGGACATATATGACCGGAACACGCCGTGACGGAAGATAGACGACCTTCAGGCGCATCTTCTGGCATGGCGGAAGTGAATTTCTGACGGCGGGAAGACGCCGCACGCGCCGCCTAAAGGGCGCGTTCATGTGGAACGTCGCTGGCGCGGCCAGGCGACGCGCCAGCTGTCCCCCCGGGGCATGACCCAAATAGCCCTGCCCCCACTGGTATTTACGAAAATACCGGAGGAAAGGGCGTCCAGCCCGTGAAGCTGTGCACAATTTTGTATGCCGTTATCGAGGCGTTTTCAGTCAGCACTGCGTGCATCAAAGCGTGTGAAAAAACCGAGGGCGTCCACGTCTCCTATTAAGCTTTTGTCGTTTTCGGGGGGTAGATTCGTGACTGCACTGTGCACATTGCGGCTGTGAAAAAAAAAAGGAAAAAGCCGAAAAGACCCTCAGCAAAAAATGCACACAGCCCGCGCATGAAGGGTAAAACGGGAGCGCCTGCTGTCATGCAATCCCACGGTGAATTTAGAGAGAAGGCACGATGGATTGCACGGTGATTTCGACCGCTGAGTTTATTTGGTTTGTAATATATATATATATATATATATATATATATATATATATATATATATATATATTATTTTTTTCTTGGATATGGACAAAAATTCTAAAATTCATTTGATCATCATTTCAACGTCAATTTAAAATATATTGACATGTTTAAAAAAATATTGCAAGATGTTTACAGCAAGTTTGTAAAATCCCAAAGAATTTTGGTTTATATTTAAAAAATAATAATAAATTATTTTTTCCAGAAAATATTATTTACTTATAATACAAGGATATAAAGCTTAAAATATATTAATATCCAAAATATTATTAGAGATAATAAATATTATTCATTTCTTACATAAGAATAAAAAACTTAAAAGAGGTTAATATCTAAAATATTATTATAAATAATAAATACTATTCACTTTTAATATAAAGATACAAAATCTAAAAGGAGTTAACATCTAAAATATTATTTGGAATAATAATTTTATTATTCATCTTAATATAAAAATATAAAATTTACTCATATTGAAAATATTATTGCGAATAATATAACTCATTCGCTCTTATGAAGGAAACATATATTTGCTTGAAATGGAAGCTCCTGCTGAAGAAGATATGAAATATGGCCAGACTATGCTCTTGTAAAATGACTTGTTATTATCTCTTCTATGTTTGTATACTTTCACCAATTGTTTTTTCTTGATTAATCCATGATCATGCATGTAGGATTCTGGAAATTAAAATTCAACTTCCTACTCAGAAGGCCTGTCTGTCAGGGGCTTTACAGTGTATTGCACATTCCAGCGATGATAGCATCTGTGTAAAACATACCAAAGAAACAATGATATGGTAGAAGACACATACCGGGGATGCATAGGCAAAGGTGACAGATAATACCTAGCAAATAAATCTACAGCAAGGAAGGCAGGCAGCTGATGAATAACTGGTCTCTTCTTCGGAGATGAGCTCTCAGTACTCATCAATGGCTGAATTCTAGTTACTCCCATGAGATACGATTGAAGATACAGATTTTGCTGACATCGAAGCAGTAGGGCTAGTAGCATCTCGTTCCACATTTCCAAAAATTTGCTTTCCCAGTCAACATTTTGATAGCTATTTGAGCAACCTCAGCAAACCAGTCATCCTCCGGCAATGTACTGGCAAGACAATTTATATTATGGTACACATTTCTCCGAGGTTGATTTGTCGATCATGCTTGTAAAAGTAAATTGAAGGGATCCTTTTCTGTTTGGACATACACAATAGCGTTATGTTTACTGTGGAAAAGATGTACCTGTAAGGATCTACTCCAGAAGCAGCTACAGCATCAATCGCTCTTGCTATGATGTTCTTAATAACTTGGTGTAGATTTCTAGACAAGTAACGACCTTGAGACGAGAAGAGCAGCACAAATTCCATGTCCAAATATAACTGAGTAGACATTGAACAGGTAATTATGATAGAATTCCATAATCTACCGCTAAAAATCTAAATCAAATACTGGCAAACGATCATCCTGTTGAATATACATACCTGTTGAAGGCCAAGAGGGCCCAGAGGTTTTGGTCCCTCTTCTATCTCTTCCCAAAAGGTTTGATCATCAGAAAGCCAAAGGATCACTGTCTCTGTGAGCCTCATTAATAGAACAGTAGCAAATCTTTCTCGGCCTATGAACATATCGGTTGTTATGCTTGCCATCCGGGTTAATTTCATGAAAAGTTCCTGAATGAAATTGTAGTCGAGTAAATTTGCATATCTTGATATATTCTGTTAAGGAACCATCTCACCTAAAAACTTAAGCTCTTAGGTGAGGTCCCATAATATTATTCTCTAACATACCCTCTCAAGTGAAAGTTCTTGGGGCTTGAAACTTGCACAAGTCTACAATACCTTATGCTTCATTTTTATCAAATAAAATGAGAGTGGTGAGATTCGAACTCGTGACCGCTCGGTCAACAAGGCTCTAGTACCATGTTAAGGAACCAACTCACTTAAAAACTTAATATATTAGATGAGATGATTACTTAACATATTCATTTCTCAGAAAAGCATTTTCTCTTGAAGTTAATAAGAGAAACCAAAAATAATCATCAAATATGTATTCAGGTTACTTTTACTTCTATTCTCTGTGTGTGTGTGGTGTCTTTGATGGATAGAGCACAACCTACAATCACTACAACTCAGACCTGCAACTCAGTCTAACTACCTGGAGAATTGGAGATGGGAACCATTCAGGCTCCTCTACGTTGTCATCCAGACTTGTGTAAATGTATGCATTGAGATGAGTGTCACCATTTTCTGTGAAGATAAGATCAAGAGCATGTTGTCTGCAGAAGCTATCTCGCAAGCGATCAACTGAACGTTGAAGCTTCTTCTTCCACTCTCTTTGCTCTGGAAGACGGGATTGCCTTTCAGAAGATCTTTTAGGTTGCTCGTCCATTCTAGGAGGCAATGGCAAGAGCTTCATGGCAGCATATGGTAGCAGATCATCTGCTAACAATGATGCATTAGCTAGTAAAGCTAGCTGCTGGGATTCAGTTTCTGCTATCCTGACAATTTTACTTCCTGAACCTTCCAAGCTCTCTTCAGTCTCTGATGAACTCGGTAATGCACGCATTAACAAATTGACATAGGAGTTGAACACCTGCAGAACACCTCCCAAGGCAGAACCATCCAACTGGAGGCTCTCAAGGGGCCCCACATCCTCAAGAAAGTCCTGAATTGACAATACATGACTGGTGAAGTGAAAATTTCTTGAGTAATACAAGGAAAGGAAATCTTAAAGCCAATCTGAATAGCGAATATGACAACAATCATCAGGATTATGGAGAAGAAACAAAAAAAAAAGGCCATTTGTGAAGGAAATGATCTTATATATAGAGGAAAACACTATTTCACCTGAATCATGGAATTGAACCTATTAGCACTGCTTGAAAGCTTTGGCTGAGATGCCATTGCACTACTAAGAGATGCGCTTGAAGAGAAAGGACGTCCGCCTGCCGGTGGATAAATGAGCAACCAGTCATCTGCTGCAGCCAGTGCAGCGCTAATCTCTTCAATTTTCTTTAAATTAGCATTCACCGCCTGCTCAATAATAGGCTTGAAAAGTCTTAATAAGACGGGAGCAAGGGACAATCCACGAGCTTCCAACAAAGAACAATGGCCCATGCATATATGAATGCACTCAGCAACTACCCGTAAACCTCCTGAAGCAGCCGACAAAGCTAGGACATGCCTCTTCAGAAGAAAAGCAAAAGCCTCGGTTTCTCTGACAGCCCAAGTTACCAGCTCAGATGTATATGCAGGTTCCTCCCCATAAACTGCCAAAGAATCACTAGCTGCTTGTGCAATGGTGGAAAAGACAATTTGTGAAAGTGCAACAGTATATGCTCGTCCACATGAACTGTTGGATGAGCGAAGACTTGGCAAACTGGACTTCAACTTCTGGTGGTGAGAATTGAGCAACAATGTATGGGCACAGGGGAGCATCTCCGAGGGTTTTTAGAGCTAAAACGGCTGAGCGAAGCTCTTGCCCACGAGTCGAAGGTTGGCTAATGGCTTCTGCAAGCTGATAAGCCAGTTTCTGTCGCTGATTTCTAATAGCTGTCTCCAAAGTAACGAGTGCAGTTGGGCTAAAAGAGTGCTTCTTCCGGGATTCGGTAGCTAATTCTTCTCCTTTTTCAAGGGCTTGCATAGCTTCTTCCACTCTCCTTTCTGCCAATAGAACTTCAAAGTTGTCTAGGAGCTCAATCAACCAATCTTCTGACTCAGAAAGCTCCCCTTCGTCCAGATTTGACAAGTGATCATCTGCTATAGAGTCTTCAGAAGCAGCCCACAAAGAATCAATGCAAGCATGCTCGCTCAAACCGTGAACTAGAGCTGCTTGAGTCGACAGGAAATTTCTCATAGAAATAAGCTGCCCCTCAAGATCTGAAATCTCCCTCGATGTCCTACGTACAGAAAATGAAAAACAACAAATGACAGCAATAACATTGGTTTTTTCTTAATTTAAAACGTAAGCAGAAGAAGCTCTACAGACAGGGTGGTCTAACTGACCGTATAAAGGCTGCATAGTTAGCATAAACACTTTTTCTCATTTCCTCAGCAGAAGCCTTTTTCAAGTCCACGAGGTTTGAACACAAGTGCCTTATTTCCTATACATTAATCAATCAACAAAGCATTCATCAAAATTCTTCCCTTTCACACACACACACACACACACACACACATAAATAAATAAATAAATAAATAAATAAATAAATAAATAAATAAAACATAAAACATGAAGAATTAGAGGAGACCTTCTCATTCATAGTCTGGCATTTGGAGGTGACAAAGGCATTGGGATCAAAATGAGAGTTTTTGAAGACCTTTAAGCGATCACTTAGCGTCAGATTTCCTTCCAGCTCTGCTGAGTCTCCTATGCTCGACGTTCTCGACATTTTTCTTAATCTTGTTCTTGATCACAATCAATTTGGGATTTGATTAAATTAAGGTTGTAGATGTTAATGAGTTTGGCAAAATTTGTTTCTGTTTCCACCTTCAATGAACATGCATGACTCGCTCTGTCTTCATTTTAGTTGAATGGTCAAATAACCAATTACTTCCCACTTTATTCATTAAGTCTTAACAAAGTCTCAAAGTTACAAGTTTCTTCAATTGGGTCCCCTTATATGTTCCTCTACTCCTGTAACCTAACATTAGATCTAATGATAAAACATGTTTACTCTCTCCATTAATTTCTTAAATTGATATCAAGTTGCTCTTTTAAGATTATATAATGACTCGCTCTCTCCTCATTTTAGTTGAATGGTCAAATAACCAATTACTTCCCTATTTATTTATTAATTCTTAACAAAGTCTCAAAGTTACAAGTTTCTTCAATTGCCCCCTCTATGTGTTCCTCTACTATTGTAACCTAACATTTTTTTTTGGATGCAAGGAAATCCCACAACTTCGAAAATCTTATTTTTGTGGGTCTATATGAGAGAGTAAAACTCTTGTTGTCTTAGACTTTAACAAGGTGTGCACATCTAACTAAAACTAGAGATATTTTGTGTAAATCACAAACCTTCTGTCATCATAACGTCCTTTGAAGACTCCTGTAACTTAACATGAGATCTAATTAGTAAAAATGTTTACTCTCTCCATTAATTTCTTAAATTGATATCAAAATGTTCTTTTAAGATTATATAATTAAACTAAGTTTTTATTAATGACAAAGTGATTCAAAAATATCTCCTATTATTATTGGATAATAATCAAAGAAAGTGACATTTGAAAAACCCAATTGAAAAGGGTTTAGATTTAGGGGTGGGTTCATACTTGTAGGACTAATTTGAGGTTCTCCCTAATAAAAATAATAAACTGCCATGTAATATAAACCAGACAGCAAAACAAGTTACATCTGACCCCACAATCTTGTTTCTGAAAAGGAAAAATCCCTTATTTCAATTTTATTTTCTTGCCCTAGTGTTTTGTTTTTTTGAATTAGCAGGTAGTTTTTGGGTAATTTTTTCCATTGTTGATCTATTTAACCTAAATGATTAAATGAGTTTAAAGATAATATAAATAATTAGTAAATATATTATTTGATTTAATAAAATAAATTGATATTTTTTAAAAAAAAAATATTAAGACAAAAACATATTGGATCAATCAAGTTCAATCTTTCAAATTCATAACTCGAATTATGAGATCATAATAATCCTGAATAAAACAAATTATGAATTTAATTCTTAATAAATTTATTATTAAATGATAAAATTATAAAAAACCTTCAATCTAAAAAAAACACAAATTATAACTTTTCAAAACAAAATTATAAATTTGAATAAAATTATGAATATATCATTGATAGTTTTGCATGGTCTTTGTAAACTTTGATTGCCCTAAAATTTAATATGAAATATAAAATATAACAGGAGGCTCCTCATAAAATTTTAGAATGATTCAATAATTATATTGGAAGATAATATATTTAAAATAAAACAAAACAAAACAAAATATTATTTGGCCAGACCGAACACTAAAACATTCAAAATAAAATTTAAACAGAATTTATAAAATGGATCAGAATTACAAGCAAGATAAAATAATATGTTTTATTTTTTATTTTTTTTATATTAAAATATTACAAGATATATTTATCATATATAACACGCTTGATTAAGAGGATGTTTGAGAAGCATTTTAAAAATTCTTTTCAAAAACAATTATTTTTTAAAAATTTAAATGAATATTTTTAGTGTTTTAAATTATTTTAATGTGCTCATATCAAAAATAATTTTTAAAAATAAAAAAATATGTAAATATCTTTTTAAATATAAAATATTTAAAAAAAACAAGTACAACTAGAAGATGAAGAAGAGAGGGAAGTGACAGAGATAGAAAGAAAAGGAGAGTAATGTAAGAAATGTGGGATGTGAGTGGTTCATAGAAACTCCAATGGCAAGAGCTAGTTTGGAGAGCCAAATCTCCAAAATAACTATTTGAATAGTGTATATATAACCTTTTTGGTGATGTGTGCTCCAATGGTAAAAGTCATTTTGGAGAACTATTTTTTTATATTATTTTAAATACAGTGCAATTATTTTGTATGTAGTTTAATTATATAATTAATTATACAATTAATAGGAATAAGTTATATAATTCAATAATTGCTTTTAAAAAAAACCCCAGACATTATAATTATTAAAATTTTAATTATATTTAAATTAAAAAAATTGTAATGCAGAAAAAGTTCTGAAATTCACTAAACAAAAGCATAGACCTTACACAACATAGCAGATTTTAACAAAATCCTCGAACAATTCAGCATATAATAACATCATTACATATATCATATAACCATTAACTGAACAAAATAGGAAAAAACATTAGGAAATTAACCTTCCTCAATGAACACAGACAACCCGAAATCAATTGCCTTAAGCTTAGCACCCTCAGCTTTGCTAGATAGCAAGAAATCAGTACCACATTCACATAAAAGTTAAAACACATTCAAAGTTATAGAAAGTTTCTCCTTTTATCATAATCAACTGTGTTTCCTTCTCCCTCTCCTTTTCTCTCTCAAAAACTAAGCCTAGCCCAACTACACAGGGCTTCTTTTTCTCTTTTCTTTTCTTTTTTTCCTTTTTCCCCATCTTCTGGGACCTCTGCTGCTGCTCTTTTGTTTCGTTAAAATGAAGACTCTTAATTGTGTAAGCTCTCTCCATCCCTCATGCACAAAAGCAGAGTTTGGTGGGTTTCAGATGACCATGATACAGCAGTATGGTTCTAAATCTTAAGGTCCCTTCTCTTGATGAGACTGTTTTTTGAAAAAAAAACAAGCAAGCAAACATGGAATTGAAATCTGCTAGGATTTGACAGTTGATTTAAAAAAGATGGAAGAGGAATTACAGCGTCCAGTAAGGTTGATGAATTTCTTATCCGAGGAACAGGTAATTGTTTTGCCTAATTGATAATTAGCTACCTCTTAAAACCCTAATTTTATCTCTTTCGTTCTTGAAATTCAATACAAATTGGATGACTGTAAATGATAGTTAGAAGAATCAAGGAAATCAAGGGGTGAGCGAGTTGAAGATGGTACTGCCCAGAGAGACAGGCCACTCTTCGAGGTCTCTTCCTTCCTTCCTTTCCCTTTTATTTTGTGCTAATTATTATAATGATTTAGAACCCTCTACACAAACACATACTTTGTTCTTGTTTCTCAACACTGTGTCCCTCTCCATTCATTTCGATACATGTACAACCTAACCTTAATTTTTCTCAGCCATCAAAATCGCCAAAACTCAACCACAAACACAAAAAACTTTCCAAAATTCCCCTAAAAAATCATCTTTTTGAACTTAAATTAAAATCCCACATCTAAAAAAAATTACCCAGAAATATCACGTTGCATGCGTACATGAAACACTCAAGCAATCCATGAAATGGTTGTTCGAAATTAGAAAAGGTTTCAAAAACTAACCTTTTTGTTCGCCTTTTGTTCTTCTTCTTCTTCAATGATCAACAAAACCTTGAAAACAAAAATGGTTGTTCTCTTTGGTTTCAATTGAGCTTCTCTTCCAGCTTCGGGGTGATTTATCTCAAATGAGCTGCAATGGTAATATATGTAATTTGCCTTCTCTTTTATCTGCAGCAATATATAACATCAGGTTGAGGATCATCTATTTTTAGCTCCGTGTATACCTCTTCCATTGGAGCATATCCAGTAATAAAAAAAAAAAAATACTAAAAGTACATTATTTTATTTTTGCCTCCTACTCTCGTTGGAGATGCTCTCATAATTGTCACTGGGAGGAAGTCCAATTCATGATCAACGTCGAAGTTTGCGACCCTTTCCCGGTCATGTAGGATCTCCAAAACCAAATGGCCCGAGGGGAAAGGGTCCAATTCCACCACCTCCTCCCGGTTTCCAAGAGATGTCCTAGGTGTTGTGTGTAAGTCATCACATGTATTTGCATGGAAAATATTATTATTATTATTATTATTATTATTATTGTCAAGCAAGTATGTTTTGAAGGTGAATTTTGTTGTTGATTTTCACCTGTCGCGTAAATACTCTCCCGTGTAATAATTGATCATCAAGGAAATGCCAAATTGTTTATAGAAAATAGAAAATAGAAAATGGTTTTTTTTTTCTTGTTTCAATTTTCTACTACATTATTTCAGTTTTTATTGCATTTGAATATGGGTTACTTTTTATAATTTAAAAATGTTTTCATAATTGAAAAAACTAAGTCTTTTTGCTAGCTGGTGGTAAGATCCTACAAAAATATAAGACCACCTTCCACTCTTCATCATACTTTAAGGGTTTTTTTTTTTTTTGTCTTCAACCATGTATTTATCTTTTCTCATTTTACCAAAATAAAATCAGACCAAAAAATTTGAACAAAACTATACGAATAAAAAGTTTTTTTTATAGTTTTTTTTATAATTTGAACCGATACAGTTGAGTTTTGGTTTATTGGTTTTCTCCTTAGAAACCTAAATTGAACTGGATCGAAAGTTTTTTAAAATATTCTAACTGGTTTAATTGGTTTTTTTATTTGTTTGATTTTTCTTGGTTTTTTTATTTTTCTGCTCACCCCTACCCTAAAGAAAGGAAAACACATTTTTTTTATTTTCAAAACTTCATATCAACTAAACATGCTTTAATTCTTGATTAACAAATTACGAGTCATTAGCATGCGCTCCGCCGCAACAAGAATTGTTTTTTGCCTTAGTTCTTATTTTTTTGTTTCGTATTTCAGTTCTTATTCTTTTTTTAGTTTTGGTCCCTTTATTTTTTTGGTCTTTCTGAAATAGTTCTTAATTTTTTATTTGTATTTATGTATCTATACTTTCAGTTTTGACTTGTAATTTTTATTGTTATTTATCTTTGTATTAAATGCAACTTGCATTAAAAAACAGAAGAAGTTTAGCTTTGGTGACGTGAAATGAGAGTGAAACTTTATTTTATACATGTATGGTCTTTTGTTGGTAGTGATTTGTTATCTTTGTGTTTTTTTCATCTATTTTCTCTATATGTGACTTGTTATATTTTTAGTTTCAAGTGGATTTTTTTTTTAAATTAAATCATTATTTTTTAAGATCTATTCTTCATGTTATTATATTAAACGTATTTTAGAACACTTAGTTCATTTTTTATATATATATTAAGACGTTAATATTAAACAAACATCAAAATATATAATCAATCTCAAATATTTTTAAGTAAAAAACCTTAAAAATAATCATTATCATTATTTTAAACATCTTATCTATATTCTTCTTTGTGTCCATAACAACATATATTCCTCCACGAACCCTTTTTATCGAAGATGTATCGTGACAATATCTTGATCAATAAATATTTTATTTTGTACCTTTTACATGGACATCTAATATCGCCCCCACAAATTTTTTTCAGATTAGATATTGTGTAGTTAATAAAACCCTGAATTCCATTGCAATAACTCATCCTACACAATCCTTGGGGTGATTCACGATACATACATGAACGATCCTCCATTAAATACTTTAACTAAATAATATAATTTTACATAATCTAAAACATCCCTAACATGTCCATACAATAAATTTATATGATAAACAACTACAAAACAAATAGAAAACACCCAATAATCATGTAATAAATTAAAAATATTAGCAATGGATTTACCGATAACATATATCCATTGGTAGTTATGTCGATAAAAAAATATCAAGTCATTGTAATTCTTAGATTTTTTAAATCCCACTGTACTTTCATCTGCAAATCCATTGGTATATACCAACAGAATTACCGATGGTATTTATTCATTGATAACTTCGTTGATAATTCTGTCGGAACCAATGTCATGTCATCATATATCATAGGGTTTTTTATTCCATTGCAATTCCCTCAATGTTTAATACCGACTAAACCATTCCATCAATAATGGTGCTTGCAATAGACTGATGAAAATACTTGTCAGTAAATACTGACAAAAACAACGATGTTAACTTTTTGTTGGTATTTCCATTAATTGATTTTCTAGTAGTGTTTATTATTTTAAATTAATATTCACATGTATTTTTTTACAAAAATTATCTTGATTCATATTCAATAAATTATATATATGTTTTATAAATAAAAGGAATCACATTAAAAAAGTATCACACATTGAAAAAGCACATTTCAAATAAAAACTAAAAAAAATAACTTTCTCAAGTGTTTACTTTATGTTTATAAACGGAGCATTGAGAAAACTAAAGTATTTATTTTATGATTATACTCCAATTAAAAAATAAATATAAATAATTATAATAATAACATAGCAATATTTTATTTTCATATCCCAATTGAAAAAAAACAAATAGAAGTGGTAATTATAATAAAAATATAAGGGGATAAAATATTAAACTATTTGATAATACAAACCTGTATTCAATAAAAAAACAATTGTCCTGATTTGATGAGTAGGCAAAATATGGTGAAAGGGGCATCAAATTCTAGTTTTGATTTAAAATAGCCTCAAAATAATGAGCTAGTAGCTATATTTCTGTGCACAGAATTGGAGGAGATTTGATTTTTCAAATAATTCTCCTACTGAAAATCAATCCAACCTCCCACAGATCCACTCGTTCCCCCGTGACATGTCACAAGAGGGACGCAACACATCCATCAACATAAAGAGAAGATGCTGTTGATGACCGACACGTGCCATTGACCACCGTCAGTTTTGGCTTTTGACACCCTATTCTGCACAAAAACAATATTTTAAAAATAGCAATTTAACTAAACATTTCTACAGCCCACCCTGTCATTTTCTTTTTTCTGAAAGCATATTGTATTTTTTAAAAATGTAAGAGTTTAGTTAGATCTCCAAAGCAATTCTTGATTTTTTTTATTTGAAAAATATAAATAATCTAAAATATTCCTAAATCCAGAGCTAGAAAAAGGCATGTTAAAAGATAAAATAATAATTTTAATTCACTGTACTGTATCTCCATTGCTACTATATTTGCGCTGCAGAATTTAATTTAGCTTATTAGTTAATTGAAAGCTGAGATATTAAAAAACATAACCGGGCATGTATGTGACCACGAAATCAAAGACATGAATACGAGAGAACGCGGAAGGAAGAAGTTTCCCTTTTACGACCTTTTAGCAATTAGAAGGCCATAGATGTTCTTTTTGCTGCATAAAAATAATGAAAAGTACGTTTGAGCTACCTTAATTATCAGTTTACAAGTCTACTTCATAATGTTTTTTAGAATATTTTTTATTTAAATATATATTAAAATAATATTTTTTTAAAAGATTTAAATTATTATTAATATCAACACATCAAAATATTCTAAATACATCAAAAAAATTTAATTTTAAAAAATAATTTTTCTTTTAAAAAACACCAGTGCAAAACAAATCATGTGAGCTTTGACTTGAAAAATTAAAAGAAATAATAATAACACTCTCGTCCTTATCAAACAAACAATCAAGATGAGGTTTAATTATTGATCTATAAATACTAATAATGGCTCACAACCTCACACGATTCATTTGGAAAGCAAGAAACCAGCTGGTAAAGTATGGAGAAGAGAGCTGCAGTCTGTGCTTTTCTTGTGGCCTGCATCGTTTTATCGATGAGCTCAGCCCGTCTCATGGCGGAAGCAAGAAATCCCGGCTTCGTACTTCCCCAAGGTCAATAATCTTTCTCTCTCTCTCTCTCTCTCTCTCTCTATATATATATATATATATATATATATATATACATACACATATACATCGTTTGAAATTTTAGCTAGGTCTTCCTGCAAGGCAGTTTTAATTAGTTTTGCAGACAATATATATTCATCTCTTGAAATTACACGAAAAAAGAAGCAAATATTTACCCTGTCCCGCCCCTTGTTTTCCTCTACGCGAGATATATATATATATATGTGGCAGAACTGGTTTCTGCTCTTGTTTCTAATGCAACATGGAGCTTGAATCCTATTTTTCCAAAAGAAAAAAAAAAGGTTGATGTAGAGGGGTATTTAAAGTAGTTATTTTTATTTGAAGATCCGTGACTTGTTTTGAGTATCTATTCTATAAGCACAAGTAAAAGAAGACAACTTCGTTGATCAAGATGGATATAACATTGAAACTGAAATTCTTTATAATTCTAATTATTTCGTGGATTGGAATCAATCACCAAAATTCAACCAAAATTCAATGAGAATGAGAAAGATGATGTTGAAAGAGAAGGGTTTGATGCATAAATATTGGTTTATGACCTTGATACTATGTTAGTTAAAATTTTGAATTAGGATGTTTGTATGGTGACCTTGTTCAACATAACTTTTTATTGGTTATGATTGCTATCTTTATTGTGTTATTTTCATTTATGTCAGTTGGTATCAAAGCTTTACATCGAATGTGCTCAACAAAAAAAATTTATTGATATGGATTATATTGATCCTTTTTATTACAAAATTATTGTTATTACCATAATATATTTGCTCAAAGGATATATGGATATGGCATAAGTTAATTAAGAACTAAAGTTGATATCTAGACTTGTTATACATCTTGAGAAAAGAAAGAAAATAAATTCGAGAGGCTTGATTAAATATCTATAAGATTGAGGCAAAACCATTGTATGCTGATTTTTTCCCCTAATTCTAGCATGTTTCATTAACTTAGCACTAGGTATTTTACTCGAGGGTCAAATGATTTTTTTGGAAATAAATATGCAAGCTTTACAAATATGTTTTTTTAATAGCAAAACCTCCAATTATAAGTATAAAATCATATGTATGCATATAATTAAATAAATCAATAATTATTTGTGCCAATAAATGCAATAACAAATGTTAACATATATAATTGACTCGTCTAGTTGCAAGTTAAATAATTATTTTTTATAACGCAAATGAATTAATATGTAGATGTTATTAAAATGTTTTTTTACAGCAAGTAAAAAATATAAGTATAAATTAAAAAGTCAATTCTTACCTATTATAAAATATAGTAAAGATCATATGAGTTAATAAAGACATGTAAGATCTTAGCTCATTTTTAGTTAATAAAGACGAGAAATATGAGAATGTTGCAATTTTTACATTGAAACACCATTTCCTTAGTCTTTATATGATATTTTCTCAAAACAAAAGTGTAAACAAGAAATTAAAAAAAAAAAATACAGAGCAAAAATAATGGTATAAATAAGTATAGTGCAGACTGATAAATATTCCAACTAGAAAGATTAAAAAATACTATTTTTTTCAAAAAATTGTAAGGAAAAAAAAGAGGAAAAACTAAAAAACATTTTTAAGAAAAATAAAGATAAGAAAAGAAAAGGTTAATAAATATGAATAATGTAAAATGATAAAAATATCAAGTATATATAGAAAAAGAATATAAGAAAAACTTGTTTTCAAATTAAAAAAATCACATTTTAGTACCCGTTGATTTGTTTTTTAATTGTATCATTTATACAGTAATAGAAAATGTATTATGTACAATAATATAATATGCTGAAGTCATAATTGTCACTGATAGGAAGTCCAATTCATCACCAACGTCGAAGTCTGCGACCCATTCCCGTTCATGTAGGATCTCCAAAGCCAAATGGTCCGAGGTCATATTTTGTTCCAACTCCACCGGCTCACTGATTTAAAACAATTTTCCAAGAGTTGAGGATGCTAAGTGCTAGGTGTAAGTCATCACATGTATTCACATGATCAAATATATCCATAAGCATGCACATGTATTCACATGATCAGATATATCCATAAGCATGCACATGTATTCACATGATCAGATATATCCATAAGCATGCACATGCTTCGGTTGAATATTTGCATGGAAAATATTATTATTATAGTCAAGCAAATATGTTTTAAAGGAAATGCCAAACTATTTATAAGGAATAGAAAAAGGTTGTTGTTCTCTTGTTTTGATTTTCTACTACATTGTTTCAGTTCTTACTGCATTTGAATATGGGTTACACTTTTTATAATTTAAAAATGTTTTCATAATTGAAGAAACTATCTTTTTTACTAGTGGTAAGATCCTACAAAAATATAAGACAACCTTCCACTCGTCATTATACTTCATGGTTTTTTTTGGACTTTAACCATGTCTTTATCCTCTCTCATTTTACCAAAATAAAATAAGACTAAAAAATTTGAATCGAACCAAAAGAATGGAAAGTTTTTTTTATAGTATTTTTTAATTTGAACCGATTTGGTTGAGTTTTGGTTTACCGGTTTTCACCTTGGAAACCTTAACCAAACTAGATCGGAAGTTTTTAAAAATATCCTAACCGGTTTAATTGTTTTTTTTTTAATGATTTTAATTTTTCTCGGTTTAATCGGTTTTTCAGTTCACCCCAACCTTAAAGAAAGGAAAACACATTTGAATATGTGTTAGTTTTTATAATTTAAAAATGTTTTCATACTAGAAGAAACTAGGTCTTTTTGCTAGTGGTAAGATCCTACAAAAATATAAGACAACCTTTCCACTTGTCATCATACTTCAAGTCTTTTACCAAACTAATAAAATTTAATAAGATATTATACCATATAAAATATAAACAAAGAGATTTAGGAAAGTAATATTTTTTCAGCTAACCTCAAATCATTATTCTTGCTTATGCATGTTGTATTTTCAAAATTATTTTTTAGCATACTTCAAATCTGTAAAATGTGTGTTCCAGACACACCATTAACTAAAAGTTAAAGGCTTAAAATTATATTAAAACAATTTTTTTTTGAAAACACACCTTAAAGAAGGAGTGATCATTTTCAATTCAATTCAATTTTTCATCCATAAAAACAACCAAATCAAAAATTAAAAAAAAATTGAAACCGGTTTAAGGTCCGGTTTGCTTTTTTATGTAAAAAACTGAAAAATAGTATATTATTTTTATATATATATTTTTTTGGATTTTAACCATGTCTTTGCCTTCTCTTATTTCACCAAAAAAAAATCAGACCAAAAACTTTGAACAAACCACAAGAATAAAAAGTTATTTTTATAGTATTTTTTTTAATTTGAACCAGTGTAGTTGAGTTTTGGTTTACCGGTTTTTTCCTTATAAACCTAAATCAAACTAGATTAGAAGTTGTTAAATCTATTCTAGCTGGTTTAATTGGGTTTTTCAATTATTTGATTTTTCTCAATTAGTTTTTCTCAATTTTCTCAGTTTGATTGGTTGTTCTATTCACCCTTACCTTAAAGAAAGGAAAACAATTTTCTTTCTTTTCAAAATTTCATATCAACCAAAGCATGCTTTTAACCTTGATAGACTTAATTGAACCATGTGGCTAGGCTAAGCCCATTAAAAGTTGAAAAAACTATACACAGCACCACCAACTAGGGGCTCGCCTGGAAGAATCCAATGCCACCAAACAAGTGATATTTTTACATTTTATGTTGTTGCATGCACCAGCTTGATCACAACAATATCCTTTACATGTTGGCACCTGCATTGCACGTACCAACAACTTTGATATTACTTGTTTGTCCCTAGTCAATGTAGTTGCTTTCACTTTTATGTTTTACATATGGCCCTTTAAGCCTTAATTTTTTTAAATAAATAAAATTAAACTTCATTTTCAAAATTATGTACCAAGCCTTTGATTTTTTTCTTGACAACATGGGATCTTTCATATTTTAGCAAACGGAAAAACCTATTAAGTTTAATAAAAAAAAAACTCAATGTAAAAGGATTAAGTTGGAAAAAAAAATGAGTGACAAAAAAAATTTTAGGTTGATGTTTACCTTGACCGTGCAATTAAGTCCTTGATTCATTAAAAAAGAGACATATTATTTGCATATTATTCAAATTTGGTCCTCATTGATTCAAATGTGTTAGATCATTAAATTTTCATTTATGTTTTCAAACAGAGCATTAATTGGGCGCCAATTTGTTTATTTTAAACCATGAGAACCCTACCTAAAGTTAAATGAAGAAGATCATCATGTTAGCTATCAATTTTACCAACTTTAAAAGGATGAAATTGAAGAGCTAGGTCAACATGAGTGACAAAAAAAAGAGAAGAAAATAACAACATGTGGCACTATTACAATTTATAGTAGGACCTAGATACTTGACCGGCACTTCACGATATTTTCTTTCAACAAAAAATATTATACATAGGCTTTTTGGATACTTTTTGTAGCTAAAACAATTCTAGGTTAAAATGAAAATATTTATGCATACATGTAATCAAATAACTCGATAACTATATGTTCTAATTGATAAAAAAAAATAAAACCATAAACAATAACAAACATAAACAATAACTAAAAATAAAATTAGAAAAATCAATAGAAAAATTCAAATCAAGATATTTAATCTTGCAAAATGAGATATTTATTTGGTTCTATTTGCTAAATTTATTATTAAAGTAATTTGGTTATTTAATTAAATGATAGTGAAATAGATAAATTGATTTAATAAAATTAAAGTGTTAAAAAAGATATTATGCAAGACTATTCATATTAGATGTATTATTTGAGAATAAAAAAATTTTAGTTAAAAAAAATTAAGTTCATCTAAGCAAAAGATTAAAAATATATATAAATTAATAAAAATAAATGCACAAAAAATATTTATCATTTAAAAGAGGCTCTCAAAACAAAATAAAAGAGAAATAATTTTGAAAAACAAAACATATAATAAGAAGCATTAATTTAAAGAAAAAAAAGGAAAAAAGAAAAGAAAATGATAAATTAGCGTATAATTTGGATGGGTCGTTCAATTAAATGATAGCCTTGGGAGAAAATAAAAATCTTAAACATGATGTAGCCATTGAAAATGGAAAGCCTTTTTATGAAGTGGTTTTGGAATGGCATTTTCTTAGGGTTCTTTCCACAATGTCATGTAATTGTGCCGTATCTTTTACTTCGCCCCATCCATTGACCTCTTTTTCTTTATAGAAAAATGGGGGACTGAATGTGACCACGAAATCAAAGCTTACGCGGGACTGAATGTTCTTTGACTTTCAAAATTGCACTGCCTTTTTTCTTTTCCATTTTCACTTTTCTGTTCTTTTTTCTTTTTAATTTCTGTGCAAGCCTGACCCATTCAGCGATGCCGTGTAAATTGGGGGCTTGTGACCTGGCTTTGTATCGATAATGAACCAAGGTGAATACTCTCTCTCTTTATTATCAATATTATTGTCCATACAATTAAAATAATTCAATTGCCTTCACAAATAAAATAAAAAAATAAAATATTCTTACAAAAAAAAATAATCACTAAAATTATCATTATTATGGCCCAAACAATAAAATTAAAAAATCATCTGATCTGAAAAATAGATAAAAATAACAGAAAACACAAAAAGAAAGCAAAGTGAATAAGGGAGCAATATTAATTTGAAAATCATCACCAATATAAATTAAAATTTCAGGACTGAATCAAATAAAAATAAATCCCTAATAAAATATAAACGATAAAAAATAAAAACAAAAACTAAATATTCAAACGAGGAATATTAGAAATATATTGAAAAAGATATCAAAGGAGGGGGCGTATGTGCCACGAAATCAAAGCTTGGAAAGTGAATACGAGAAAACAAGGAAGGAGGAAGTTTCCCTCTTGCGACCACTTGGACTTGACTTGGAAAATTAAAATGGAAAATTAATAACACTCTCGTCCTTATCAAATAAATAATCAAGACTAGGTTTCATTATTGATCTATAAATACTATTAATACCTCACAACCTCACACGATCCATTTTGAAAGCACAAACCAGGTAAAATATGGAGAAGAGAGCTGCAGTCTGTGCTTTGCTTGTGGCCTGTCTCCTGTTATCGATGAGCTCAGGCCGTCTCGTGGCGGAAGCAAGAAATCCCGGCTTCTTACTTCCCCAAGGTGAATACTCTCTCTCTCTCTCTCTCTCTAGACTTTTTTTTGGTATAAACCATGCGGTGTCCTAGACATCTGGGTCCCGGACTAATCCACGTCAAGACCGGGTGAGCCCCGGAGAGTGAAAGTGCTCCCAAATGGCCAGCTCCATACAAGAGTAGGGATTGAACCCCTGACCTCTTTTAAGGGACGAGAGCGCGCTCACCCTCACGCCAGGACCTCTTGGGTCTCTCTCTCTAGACTTGTTTATACATCTTAAGTGAAGAAATAAAATAAATTGGAGAGGGCTTGATAGGCTAAACCAATGTATGATGATTTTTTTTTATAATTCTAGCATGTTTCATTAAATTAGCACCAAGTATCTGACTCGTGCTTCGCCGAGGGTCAGATGATTTGTTTTGGCAATAAATAATAAATATACAAGCTTTACAAATATGATTTTTTTTGAATAATTGTTTTTTTATATAACGCAAATAATTGTTAATATGTATATTTCACAACAAGTAAAAGCTATAAGTATAAATTAAAAAGTCGATGGTTACAGATTATAAAATATAGTAAAAATCATATGTGTTAATAAAGACATGTAAGATCTTAAGCTTGTTTTTAATGTGGTAGAAAACCATGACAATGTTGCAATTTCTATATTGAAACACCATTTTCTTAGTCTTTATATAATATTTTCTCAAAAAAAAAGTATAAAGAAGAAATTTTAAAAAAATAATACAAAAGAATGATGATTAAGAACAAAAAGAATGGTATAACTAAGTTTGATGCTGAGTGATAAATATTCCAACTGTAAAAAAAAAAAAAGAAAGAAAGAAAAAGAGGAAAAACCAAAAAAAAATTCTTAAGAAAAATGAAGGAAAAGAAAATGTTAATAAATATGAATAATGTAAAATGATAAAAATATCAAGTATGTATAGAAAAAAAACTATAAGAAAAACTTGTTTTCTAATAAAAAAAACCACAAATATGTTACCACTAATTTATTTTTTAATTGTATCAATAAAGAAAACACTATAGCGTGCGAGATAAAACTTCTAGACTACCCTCCGAAATGACAAAAACAGAATGCTAGCACTGAGGGCATAATGATATCTTGATGCCCAATTTTTTTGTTATTATCATCAGCACAAGGGGTGTTGAGGTAATTCTGTATTTGTTTATTATATTTTTTCTGGTTAACTATAGGCGAGTCTTATTTTCCTTACACGCCTTTTAGGAGGCGCATTTGGTGTCCGTTAGTTGGTGAAAATTCCCGTCCATCGTGTCTCCAGATGGCCACCATGTTCTCTTTCACATGGTGGTGCACATATAGATGTAAGGAGGGCGGACGATGGTCAGTTGTCAATTTTTTGTTTTTCATCCCTTTTCTCTCACCTGCAGCGACATGATATATATCAGTTCTCTTTGTTGACAGGATGTTGATTTCCATCCCTGATCTTTTTATTTCCTTTTACTTGCCGTAGAAGTTTTGGTTTTTTCAATTGTACTCTTTAATTGAAATTAATAATATATGTTGTTGTTTTTTTATTTCAACCCTTATTCTTTTGATTTGTTGTTTGTTTTGTTTCCTTTAATTTTTTTGGTGTGCAGGTTTAGATTTCTTGCAATTTTGTCCTCCAATTGAAATTAATCATATAAGTTATTTTTCATTTTGATTCTTATTCTTTTGATTGTTTTTTTTGTTTTAAATGCATTTACTTTTTTTTGGTCTCAAAGTTTTTATTTGTTGTTGTTTTGTCCTCCAATTAAAGTTGATTACATATTTTGTTTTTTTATTTCGGTCCTTATTCTTTTAATTTGATTTTAATTCCTTTGAATTTTTAATCCTTCTTGGACAATTTTTATTTATTGTCTGTACTTATGTGTCTATGTTTTTAATTTTAGTTTAATTTTTTGTCATTTTTTAATTTATGTGAGTGATAATTTGAAAAAATAATATTTTATATTTTTTCCCTTTGTTGTTTTTTTTTCTTTTTATTTTTTCTTCAAATCAAATGATTTTTTATTATTCTCATAATATTTATTTGAGTTGTTTTGCTCTTTTGTTAAATTTTTTTTATTCTTTGAGATAATTTCATGGTTTTTATTTTTTAAACAATAATAATGATAAGTTTAATCATTGTTCTTCTAATTGTTTTCTTGCTTACTCTTTTGTAAAAGTGTTTTGCTTTTTTTCTTTCTTTGAGCCAATTAATATTTTTCATTATTTTGGCAATAATGATATTGGTAATTTTAACTGTTATAGTCATGATAATAATAATGACGTAGCAATAGATTTTCAATGATGTTCTCTTCTTTTTCATTATTTTTGTCATTTAGTTGTTTTAGGTGTTTACACAATTTATATTTTATTATTTTCTTTAATTTAAATTAAATTATTAAATGAGGTCATCCTAATACACTAAATTAAATTCAATGATTCAGGTATCCAAATCTTCTTATTTTTTTAATGGTTGTGATAGTTTTATGCTGATGATTTCATTGAAACCTATTAAACAAATAAATTTATATCAATTTAAAATTCATATATTTTATTAGAAACTCGCACTTCACAAAACATTTGAATAGATTTATTATTTTGCCCAAATTTATAGCATTGTAAAAAAAAATCTCAAACTCTTACAAAAAAAAATTGCGTTGAAAAAATTATGATTCTGACTACATTCATTTTAATTGTTTTTATTTTATTTTTTGTTGAAGTTTTTTTTGTTTTTTGGTTTATTCTTCAAGATAATTTTATGATTTTCATTGTTTACATAATAATAATAATCTTACTTATTATTGTTTTATAATTATTTTCTTGTTTACTCTCTTGTTACAACTTTTGTTTTTTTTCCTGGACAATTTTATATTTTTAATTATTTAAACAGTAATAGTAATTGTAATGATGATAACAATAATAATTTATTATAATAATTATAGTGCTTATGATATTAAAATTATAATTATTGTGCTAATGGTAACAATAACTCATAAAATAATATCAAAAATATCAATAATAACAATTCGATTATAATTCAAATGATTATAATAATTATATTCATAATGATAATAATATTAATTTTGCTTCTGTCCTTTGATTTTGTCCTTTAATTATTTTTATTTATTCTTCAAATCAAATAGTTTTTTTATGCTACTAATATGTTTTTTTTTTTTTTTGAGTTTTGCCTTCAATAATGATATTAACAATTAGAATAATAGTTCACATAATTTATCATTCGATGTTATATTTATTAAAAAATAAGTTTTGCAACTTCTCTATATATAATGTTTCAAATATAATATCTCATATTACTTGTATGGAAAAATTTTATGGCTTAATATTTTCTTTAATTTTTTATCCCGGATTAATTCAATCTCATTTTTAAAAGAAAAGGTTTCTTTAATCTTATTTTTTTTTTATAGATTTTATCAATTGCAGATTTATTATTCTTTGCTATAGAAAACAAATGATTCATCTTTAATGGATTTTATCAATTGCAAGCAATACATCTTATGCACATTCTCAGTGTTGTCTGCAAAAATAAACATGATACCGATTGAATGATTAGTCAAGTAGTTAAAACATGACCAACAATCAATCAGTTTGCTGCAGAAAGCAAATAACTCATCTTTAATGGATTTTATCGATTGTCTGCTCATAAATGTGCGAGTACAGTTGTTTTTATTTTATTTTATTTCTGTAAAATTGCATTACTTCACATTAATATTAAATATAAAAAAATATTTTATAAATAATTTTTTTAGCATTACTATTAAAAAAACTCATACTACTTTAAAAGAATTAGTTCTACCGCAGGGAAGCGCACGGTAATTGCCTCGTTTATACAGCAATAGATCATTTACTATGTATAATAATATAATATGCTAAAGTCTTCATCTCATTATTGTCACTGATAGGAGGTCCAGTTCATCATCAACGTCGAAGTTTACGACCCCTTCCCGTTCATGTAGGATCTCCAAAGCCAGGTGATCAGATACATCAGGGATGTCCTGAGTGTGGGTAAGTCATCACATGTATTTGCATGGAAAATATTGTTTGTTGTTGTTGTCGTCGTCGTCAAGCAAATATGTTTTAAAGGTGAATCTTGTTGTTGATTTTCACCTGTAGCATAAATACTCTCCCGTCCGTGTAATAATTGATCATCAAGGAAATGCCAAATTGTTTACAGAACCACTTGTTCATAAATAGAAAATGGTTTCTGTTTTCTTGTTTTATTTTTCTACTACATTGTTTCAGTTTTTATTGTATTTGAATGTGTTAGTTTTTATGATTTAAAAATGTTTTCATAATTGAAAAAAATACATGATCATTGAAAACACACCTTAAAGCAGTGTAATCATTTTCAGTTCGATTTAATTTTTATCTATTAAAATAACCAAAACAAAATTATATATAAAAAAATTGAAACGACCGACTTGGTTTTTTATGTAAAAAAATAAAAAATACTACATTGTTTTTTTTATATAATTTTTTGGATTTTAATCATGTCTTTGCCTTTTCTCATTTCACCAAAAGAAAATCAGATAAAAAAATTCGAACAAACCACAAGAATAAAAAGTTTTTAATAGTTTTTTTTTTTTAATTTGAATCAGTGTATTTGGGTTTTGGTGTACCGATTTTTGCCTTAGAAACCTAAACCAAACTATATTAGAAGTTTTAAAAAATATTCTAACTGGTTTAATTGGTTTTTTCAATGATTTGATTTTTCTCGATTTTTTTTTCTCAATTTGATCGGTTTTTCTATTCACCCCTCCCTTGAAGCCTTAAAGAAAGGAAAACAATTTTTTTTCTTTTCAAAATTTCATATCAGCCAAACATGCTTTTAGCCTTGATAAATTTAGTTGAACCATGTGGCTGGGCTAAGTCCATTAAAAGCTGAAAAAGCTATACACCGCACCACCAACTAGAGGCTCACATTAATATGTTTTTCAGTTTTGTTTTTTTGCTTACCTAATCTCGCATGTTTTGAAAAGTATTTTGTTTTGAAAAACAGGGAAGACAAATAATGGCTTGGGTTTCAAACCTCATCAATGCAACCTCCTCCTTTCAAACAACCCACTTTCTCAGCAACCGATTCCCTTGCTCGACGAAACCTTCATCTTCACCAATAAATTGACACCTTGTCCTTCTCTCATCTTCTATAAGAAAATCCCTAAAGACTTTACCTTTTTTGTTTTAATATAACTCATAGCTAATATTTTATATATTTTTATTTTTTAATATTGGAGTGTTAAAATTTACATTAAATGCCATACTGTTTTTAGAGAGAAATATAATTAGATTGATACTTAAAATAATAAAAGACGTTATAATTTTTTATAAAACTCGAACAAAAAATACGAGTATGAAAATTATTTCTAGTCAAATGAAAAAAAACAAAAAAAAACACTTGATTTGATTTTGCAAAAAAGGTTTATGTACTGGCAAAATTAAAAATTAAAAATGTTTCTATCAATATTCTCTTTATTAAGTAGCAAAACTAAGCATATAAATTGGTTTTAAAACTTTTTTATCAAGTACTTGTCAAAACTAAGCGTACATTGTTTTTTATATTTTTTTCCTCATCAGATTTACCATTTTCCCTTTCCTCTCATTTTTCTATTTTTTTTAAACATTGAAAACAAATTATGAAAATTACGCGGGCTAGATTTACAGCCCACTTCAGCCACACCTCCATGGCCCTAGAATGCAAAATACACGAGGAATCGCAATCATAATTATGAAAATAAAGAGATGCCATCATTCAGTTGATGGATTATGTATTTTATTATTTAAGAGAGCGGAAAAAACGATTCGTTTGGTATGAAAAGTGACGTGTTTGTTGGTCTTTATTATGCTCTTAGAGTTGTAGTGGGAAATGCTTTTTAAAAAGTTTTTTAATGTCAAAATTAGCACATTAAAATCATTATAAAACACTTATAAAAAAGACATGACAAATTAAAAATGATTTTAAAAGTCACTCAAAAAACAGAAACAGGCAAGCGTGAATAGAGGCGCAAGTCAAAGTAGGAACATTAGAAATATATTAAAAAAGATATTCAAAGGAGGGGGCGAATGCGACCATCATATGAAATGAAAGCTTGGCAATTAATTAGAGGGGGCGAAAATCAAAGCTTGGAATGTGAATACGAGAAAACAAGGAAGGAAGAAGTTTCCCTCTAGCGACCACTCGGCAATTAGAATCCCATATATGTTCTCTCTGCCACTAAAAAATAATTAAAATTAATCTATAAATAATAATAATTATTATTATTATTTTAAACACCTCGAAGTGTGAGCTTTGACTTGAAAAATTAAAAGAAATTATTATAATAAGAAGACTCTCGTCCTTATCAAATAGATAATCACTAGTTGAAACTTCAATGTTGGTTCCTGAAGAATCCATTCACAATTTTGGACCTACATTTATAATCAATTCACAAAATTGATTTCATCCATTTAGTGAAACTTTGGTAGTACGGTTGAAGTTGTTTTAGAAAGTGTTTTTCGTTCAAAAATACATTAAAATAATATTTTGTTTATATTTTAAAAATTATTTTTAACATCAGCACATCAAAATGATCTGAAAAACACCAATTTTTTTTAATTTAAAGCAAAAAATAAAAAATAAAAATTTCAAAAGCCTTTTTTCCAAACACAATTTCAAATACACCCTTAGTTTAAGTGCACGTTGTGTTGTTGTGTACATTTTCTTTTATTTTATAGTGGAGGTTAATTATGATCACTCACTGAAAATAAATTTTATTTTCATGCATGCACATGCAAATAAAACTTACCTATATAAATTTAAGTGAAATAATTTAAATATAAACTACAATATTTTTTTAGATATTATAAAAACAATATAAAAACAGTTTAAGAGACTAATTAATCTCTTTAAAAAAAAGTTAGACTAATAACTTAAGAAACAATAGAGGGATATGTGCAAGAGTATTTAAAAAGAAAAAAAAACGTTAATGAAAAGAATATAAAAATGGAAAAACTCAAACTTGCCTTGTTTTTTTTTTTTAAATGGCTGAAAAGTTGCCATTTTAATATTTAAAAAAAAAAACAGACAGTACTCATCTACCATGACAATCAACACCCATCTATCATGCACACATGATTTATCGTTTGTGTGAAGATTTCATGATCATTGAAAAATAGGGTTCGAGTTTTAGGATGGAAAAACTATTTTCTTATAACTTGTTTTTACTTGGAAGTATACGAAGAGGGTTTTGATAAACACATTTATGAACTCAAAATATCCTCTAATTTAATTTATTTAAAACATGAAAATTATACAAATAAAAAACTTTACGAGGCTAGATCAACTATTTTTGACACAATTGGATTTCTTTTGAGAATTAAATTGTAAAATTACAAATTTTGAGTGACACAATTAAAAAAAAACAAAAGATGAAACATAAAAAATGAGGAAATTAGATGAGTGAATATAAAAATAGTATTGGTGAATATTCTATTTGCATTTTATACACCATTATCTTTTTAGTTTATAGGATAATATTCCAAAGAGTTTATATATATTAGATGGTATTTTAGATTAAAAGTACGAACACGGATATCTCCTTTGGATTATATAAACCGGTGAACCGAACAACCTGACCCGAACCGAACCGACCTGAAAATTGAGCAATACTATTGTAATTCATAGTGATTTGTCTCACAAGCTACAGTAACCGTCTATGACCTCTTATAGTATATAGTATAATATGAAGTGTATTTCGATTGTAAAATGTTACCTTTAATAATAGACTTAAAAGCATTGTGCAATTCTTTTTATGATGGTCAATCAAATGTAAAAAACGAAATAACAATTGAGCTGGAATGAACTTTCTTGTTTTCTTTTCCTCCCTTTTTCTCTCCCATTGTTTAAGATTTTGCATTGGCATTATCGGAAAATCAAAAGTGTCATGCCAATTTGTATTCATACCAATTTTAATCCTTAATCTTTGGATTACTATTCTTTTCGTTTTATAGGTTTTTCCAATGTAGTTTGTATTTATGTCAACTTCTTTTGCTTTAGAATACAATCAAACTTGTCACATTTTTTTAACACGGAAGAATTCCATGAGAGGAGGAAAAACAAATGTTGTGGGATGGGCCAGAGTGGCCCAAATTCATCTAATGGCATGAGTCCAAGATTACACCTAGCTGAAATCGGACCCAAATCACTATAGTATTTAGATTTAGTGTTAAAAATATATCAAAATAATATTTTTTTAATTTCAATATTAGTACATAAAAATGATCTAAAAAACATTATTTTTTTAATTTAAAATAAAAAAATAATTTATTTTTAATTTTTATCCAAAATATTTTTGAAACACGTTAAACGGCTTAGCAAGTTAACCAGCACATACATAGGCCTTGTTTGTTTCAAGGAAAGTGAATTCCCGGAATTCACTTTCCTTGCTTTCCAGTGTTTGTTTGCTGGAAACAACTTTCCTGGAAAGTAGTTTCCAGACAAACAAACACGTGAAAAGTGTATTACTGAGTTGTTTACTAAACACGAAACAACTTTCCAGGGAAAGTTGTTTCCGACCAAGGAAAAACCTAAGGCTTAAAATCCGGGAAAGTGTATTACGGTTTTAAGGACCGTAATACACTTTCCATGAGCTAGCTAGTTATTGTTTTTTTTTAAAAAAAAATAGAAACATGTTAAAAGTATTATTTTTTTATAAAAAAAAATAATAATTCGATATTAACAATTAAAAAAACACAAAAACTAATAATTTAAATCTTAAAAATTCTATTTTTTTTTAATCACCCTAAATTAAAATTTTGCATTGAGATTTTTGATTTAAAATTAAAAAAAAACTTATTTTAAGCTTTTAAAATTGGAAAAAAATATATATTAATAATAAGTTTTACTTAAAAAAATATTTCACAAGCTTATTTCTCTATAATATGATATGACATATATTGTTATATTTTATAAAATAAGCTATGTATGAATATAGGATATAATAAAAAAAATTCATCATTATACTTTTTTTAGATTTCATTTTTTTTATTTTAAGTGATTAAATATTTTATATTAAATATTTTATATATATTAGATAATCTTGAAAAAAAAATTAATTTATTAATAAATTATTTTTCCAATTCCTTTTCCATAACACAAACAAACATCTGGAAAGTGTTTTTCCGAGTTCATTTTCCATAACACTGCCAAACATCGAATTCACTTTTCAGGAATTCACTTTCCAGGAAACCACCTTCGAGAATTCACTTTCCAGGAAACCACCTTCCAGGAATTCACTTTTCAGGAAACCACTTTCCAGGAATTCACTTTACAGGAATTACTTTCCAGGAAACCACTTTACAGCAAACAAACGGGGCCATAATATCAACTTAGATTACGTGCAACGTGGCCGGATATATATTGTGACACGTGCATGAAACACTTACCCAAAAAAATACTAGTAAGTATATTGTAGCCTTTTTAGACTCCGCACGAGCTGATTGGCCCGCTTCGCTGGGCATTTTTATCTATGTAGAAAATTAATTGATTTTATAAATGTTGTATTATGTTATTTTAATATTTAATTAGTATAATTGTAATTGATAAAATATGCAAAAAAATGGTTTTTCAACAAAAATGTGATTGAATATTGTTATTGCTAAAAAACTTTTGATAAAATTTCTTAGGAAAATTTGCTAAGAAGGTGAAATGATTTCTAAGAAATTTGTTATCACGGATACTCCGGTTAAAAAAAACAAAATAACAAAAAGAAACCCGGTTAAAAAAGAACAATTGAGTTGGACGATAAAAAAATCAAAAAATACATGTGAAAAAAAAGGTCACCGTTTCTTAAAAGAAACAAACAAAGGGTCTAAAATATAAATTTAAATTCAAAGCGAAAGTTTTTTTTATAAGATTTATTCATCATATTATTATATTCAATATCTTTAAGAATGCCGATATTAATTGTTTTTTTTTCAAGAAATGCGTAGGTCATTTTTTTTCTCTTTATATATTTTTTAGGCGATAATATTAAATAAATATTAAACACATATACTTAGTCTCACATATTATATAGTGTGATCACTAATGGGAAGTAATTTTTATATTTTTTTAATTGTAGATAACCTAGGTAAATTTGTTAAAAAAAAACAATATGAGTTGCCTTTTTCTCCCCAGTAATATTAGATCGACACATTATAAATAAAAACATTGTAATATTTTTTCAAAAAAAAGGAATATATATTTTTTTTGTGTGCTATAATTACTTATTTGCTGTCTAAAAAAAGAAACGAGTAGTAGTCGAAAGCAGAAAGTGCCTCATATATTTTTTTAATTGTATATAATGTAGGCAAATTTGTTTTACCTTTTGTTTTTTTTTGAGTTGTATTTTTTTTTCCCAGGGTAATATTAGATCTTAAATATTAAAAATCCATATTTTTTTTTCAGAAATACACTTGAACAAAAGAGCACAAAAAATAAAATATGTTTCATTTTAATGTGTTTTTTTGAAAAAAATATAATTAGATGTTAAGGCATTGAAAATAATGACAATAATTATTAAGTAAGTTTTTTTCTTTATAAATATGTTACACTAATTATAGATTTTGCTATTTATTTCATATTAGTGCATTTAAAATAATGATAATAACAATTTGTGATTTTTTCTCTCGATAAATATTTTTAGACTAATTATATATTTTGCTATTTATTTCATATGAACACCTTAAAATATATATATATATAAATATATATTCATAACTTTTTGCAATTGCGATCTCTTTTAGGTATTCTAGAAAATAACAATAATTATCAGTAGTGTGCATAAAGTCGACCCAGGACACTTCGGTTAAGGGAAAAAAAAATGTATAAGTGGCAAATCAAAATAGGAATAAATTTTTTTTTAAAAAAAAAGTGAATCCGGAGATTAGTTGTGAGTGCACGTAAGTTGGCTCTGGACACCTCAGGTTATCAAAAAAAAATTCTTGTTTTTTTGTAAAACCAAAAACAACAACCAGACTAGTAAAAAAAAATCAATTTTTTTAACATAAAAACCATTTTTTTTTAAAAAAAAAGTTCTTAAAAAAAAATCAGATTTGAAAAAAAAACAACAATCAGTTATTAAAAAAAAATTAAACAAAAAAAACCCTTTTTTTATTAGTTATTAAAACAGAAAATATTATTTTTTTGGAAAAAAAATAAAAAACAACCCGTTAATTAAAAAATATTTGTTTTTAACAAAAAACATTTTTTTAAAAAAAAACAAACAGTCCTTTAAAAAAAACATCAAATTTGTAAAAAAGAAAAAAACAACAACCAGGGTTATAAAAAAAATCTTAAAAAAAACTTTGTTTTTTAACAAAAAAAATCAGTTATTTTTTTTTAAAAAAAAGAAAGAAAAAAACGAAATGAGATTGGTAAAAAAAACAAAAAACAGTTCTTAAAAAAAACAAAAAGAAAAACAGATTTTTTTTCAGAAAAAAGAAAAAAGAAAAACGAAATCAGATTGGTAAAAAAAACATTTTTTTTTTTTAAAAAAAAGAAAAACGAAATCAGGTAAAAAAAACAAAAGAAAACAGTTTTTTAAAAAAAAGAAAAAGAAAAAAGAAAAACGAAATCAGATTGGTTAAAAACCAAATTCAGTTTTGATGGCTGGGGTTCGAACCCATGCGCGCTGGAATCCAGCGCGCATGGCGTGCCGCTCAACCACATCTATTCTTCAGTCATCTCCACCATAAAAAATATAAAAATCATTCCTGTGAGAAAAAAAACAGGTGCACCTACACTCGCGAAGCAAAAGTGAAAAACGACCAGTCCACAGTGCACATGAGTCTGCGTGCACAGTGGACTGGTGGCCGAGCTGTTTTAGCTTATTTAGTAACAAGACAGGGTTTCATTATTGATCTATAAATACTAATAATAGCTCACAACCTCACACGAATCCATTTGGAAAGCAAGAAACCAGCTGGTAAAATATGGGGAAGAGAGCTGCAGTCTGTGCTTTGCTTGTGGCCTGCATCGTTTTATCGATGAGCTCAGGCCGTCTCGTGGCGGAAGCAAGAAATCCCGGCTTCTTACTTCCCCAAGGTGAACTCTCTCTCTCTCTCTCTCTCTCTCTCTCTCTCTCTCTCTATATATATATATATATATATCTTCAAGTTTCTGCTAGGTCGTCCTGCAAGGCAGTTATAATTAGTTTTGCAGACAATATATATTCATCTCTTGAAATTGTTAGAGTATACGTAGAGTATTCATGTATTAGTACATTGTAACAGTGCCTATAAATATGCACTGAAAGTCACGTGATGTGTGTGGAAAAATATTGACAGAATACAATTACAAAATTTCCTTTCCCTCTCTTTTCTCTCTTTTCTCTCTTCTCTCCCTCTCTCTCGCACACTTCAATCAGTGATGCTTAGCTTGATTATCAAACCCAATCTGTTTTGATCTTATTTCTCAGTAAGGATTCATCATCCTAACATGGTATCAGAGCACAAATGATCCAATCTTCACTCAGTTTATCAAAATCGGTGTATTCAAAAACACTGTTCATTTTTCAATTGAATTTCAATTTGTTCTGAAATTCATCTTTTCTGGTTGACTATTAAAGCACCCAGTATTTCAAATTGATTTTACATTCCACCACAAATATGGTGACGGCTGCACAGTTGCAGATTCTTCAATCTCCGATTACTTCTCTTATTTCTTCAATTTCTTCGTCTGTCAATGTTAAACTTGATGATTCAAATTATTTGAATTGGAACTTTCAAATTCAACTTCTACTGGAGAGCAATGGCATTTTTGGTTTTGCTGATGGTTCGCACCCGTGTCCTGCCTCTACTGCTGATATTGGTACAAATTCCTCACCCTCTTCCTCCGCTATTGTTGAATGTGATGAACTGAGAATATGGAAAATGCATGATCGAGCTGTCATGCAGCTCATTACTACTACACTATCCCCTGTGGCTTTGTCTTGTGCGATTGGAAATACTAGTTCCAAAGATCTTTGGCAACGATTGAAAGAGCAGTTCTCTACTGTCTCGAAAACTAGCATTTTCCAGTTAAAATCAAACCTCCAGAATATTAGAAAGGGGTCGGATAGTATAGGTCAATATATGTTGAGAATTAAGGAGGCAAGAGATTATTTAGCTGTTGCGGGTGTTCATTTTGTTGATGAGGATATAGTAATTTTAGCACTTAATGGATTGCCTGCTGAATTCAATACTTTTAGGTGTGTTATTAGAGGTAGAGAGAGTGTTATTACATTGAAGGAATTTCGCTCTCAATTGTTGGCTAAAGAGCTTATTGTTGAACAAAACACCACTCGCTAATTCTTCCTTTCTTACTGCTATGAATACAACTGCAAAAACTCAGCACACTACTCCACAATCCTTTCAGCCATCTCGAGGTCAGAAGGTGTAAGTCATCACATGTATTCACATGATCAGATATATCCATAAGCATGCACATGCTTCGGTTGAATATTTGCATGGAAAATACTATTATTATAGTCAAGCAAATATGTTTTAAAGGACATGCCAAATTATTTATAAAGAATAGAAAAAGGTTGTTGTTTTCTTGTTTTGATTTTCTACTACATTGTTTCAGTTATTACTGCATTTGAATATGGGTTACTTTTTATAATTTAAAAATGTTTTCATAATTGAAGAAACTGTCTTTTTTACTAGTGGTAAGATCCTACAAAAATATAAGACAACCTTCCACTCGTCATTATACTTCATGGTTTTTTTTTGGACTTTAACCATGTCTTTATCCTCTCTCATTTTACCAAAATAAAATCAGACTAAAAAATTTGAATCGAACCAAAAGAATGTAAAGTTTTTTTTATAGTATTTTTTAATTTAAACCGATTTGGTTGGGTTTTGGTTTACCGGTTTTCACCTTGGAATCCTTAACCAAACTAGATCGGAAGTTTTTAAAAATATTCTAACCGGTTTAATTGGTTTCTTTTAATGATTTTAGGTTTTCTCAGTTTTCTCAGTTTAATCGGTTTCTTAGTTCACCCCAACCTTAAAGAAAGGAAAACACATTTGAATATGTGTTAGTTTTTATAATTTAAAAATGTTTTCATAATAGAAAAAGCTAGGTCTTTTTGCTAGTGGTAAGATCCTACAAAATTCTAAGACAAGCTTCCACTCGTCATCATACTTCAAGTCTTTTACTTCAAGACAAACTAATAAAATTTAATAAGATATTATACCATATAAAATATAAACAAAGAGATTTAGGAAAGCAATATGTTTTCAATTAACCACAAATCATTATTCTTGCTTATGCATGTTGTTTTTCAGAATTATTTTTTAGCATACTTCAAATCTGTAAAATGTGTGTTCCAGACACGACATTAATTAAAATTTAAACACTTAAAATTATATTAAAACATTCTTTTTTAAAAACACCTTAAAGCAGGAGTGATCATTTTCGGTTCGATTCAATTTTCATCTATAAAAACAACCAAATCAAAATAAAACAAAAATTGAAACCCAGTTTAAGGTGGTTTGGTTTTTTATGTAAAAAACCAAAAAATAGTACATTATTTTTTTTATAATTTTTTTGGATTTTAACCATGTCTTTGCCTTCTCTTATTTCACCAAAAGAAAATCAGACCAAAAACTTTGAACAAACCACAAGAATAAAAAGTTTTTTTATAGTATTTTTTTTAATTTGAACCAGTGTAGTTGAGTTTTGGTTTACCGATTTTTTCCTTGTAAACCTAAATCAAACTAGATTAGAAGTTTTTTAAAATATTCTAGTTGGTTTAATTGGGTTTTTCAATGGTTTGATTTTTCTCGATTAATTTTTCTCAATTTTCATAGTTTGATTGGTTTTTCTATTCACCCTTACCTTAAAGAAAGGAAAACAATTTTCTTTCTTTTCAAAATTTCATATCAACCAAACATGCTTTTAACCATGATAGACTTAATTGAACTATGTGGTTAGGCTAAGCCCATTAAAAGTTGAAAAAACTATACACCACACCACCAACTAGGGGCTCGCTTGGAAGAATCCAATGCACCAAAAAAGTGATATTTTGACATTTTATGGTGTTGCATGCACCACCTGATTGCAACAATATCCTTTACATGTTGGCACCTGCATTGCACATACCAACTACTTTGATATTATTTGTTTGCCCCAGTCAATGTAGTTGCTTTAACTTTTATGTGTTACATATGGCCCTTAAGCCATAATTTTTTTAAATAAATAAAATTAAACTTCATTTTCAAAATTATGTACCAAGCCTTTGATTTTTTTCTTGACAACATGGGATCTTCATATTTTAGCAAACGGAAAAACCTATTAAGTTTAATAAAAAAAAACCCAATGTAATAGGATCAAGTTGAAAAAATTAAAAAAAAATGAGTGACAAAAAAATTTAGGTTGATGCTTACCTTGACCGTGCAATTAAGTCCTTGATTCATTAAAAAAGAGACATAATATTTGCATATTATTCAAATTTAGTCCCTCATTGATTCAAATGTTTTTGATCATTAAAATTTCATTTACATTTTCAAACCGAGCATGAATTGGGCGCCAATTTGTTTTTTTTAAACCATGAGAACCCTACCTAAAGTTAAATGAAGAAGATCATCATGTTAGCTATCAATTTTACCAACTTTAAAAGGATGAAATTGAAGAGCTAGGTGAACATGAGTGACAAAAAAAAAGAAGAAAATAACAACATGTGGCACTATTACAATTTATAGTAGGAACTAGATACTTGACTGGCGCTTCACGATATTTTCTTTCAACAAAAAATATTATACATAGGTTTTTTGGATACTTTTTGTAGCTAAAACAATTCTAGGTGAAAATGAAAATATTTATGCATACATGTAATCAAATAACTCGATAACTATATGTTCTAATTAATAAAAAATAAATCGTAAAAAATAACTAAAAATAAAATTAGAAAAATCAAGAGACAAATTCAAATCAAGATATTTCATCTTGCAAAATGAGATATTTATTTGTTTCTATTTGCTAAATTTATTTATTAAAGTAATTTGGTTATTTAATTAAATGATAGTGAAATAGATAAATTGATTTAATAAAATTAAAGGGTTAAAAAAGATATTATGCAAGACTATTCATATTAGATGTATTATTTGAGAATAAAAATATTTTATTTTAAAAAAAATTAAGTTCATCTAAACAAAAGATTAAAAAATATATAAATTAATAAAAATAAATGTACACAAAAAATATTTATCATTTAAAAGAGGCTCTCTAAACAAAATAAAAGAGAAATAATTTTGAAAAACAAAACATATAATAAAAAGGCATTAATTTAAAGAAAAAAAAGGAAAAAAGAAAAGAAAAGGATAAATTAGCGTATAATTTGGATGGGTCGTTCAAGTGAATGACATAGTCTTGGAGAAAAATGTAATTGTGCCGTATCTTTTCCTTCACTCCATCCAATGACCTATTAATGAAAGTTGTTCTATTTTTCTTTATAGAAAAACTGGGGGAGTGAATGTGACCACGAAATCAAAGCTTACGCGGGAGGAGGAAGTTTCCCTTTTCCGACAACTTGGGAATTAGAAGCCCATATGTTCTTTGACTTTCAAAATTACAATTAATAGCACTACATTTTTTTCTCTTTTTTCCATTTTCACTTTTCTGTTCTTTTTTCTTTTTAATTTCTGTGCAAGCCTGACCCATTCAGCGATGCCGTGTAAATTGGGAGCTTGTGATCTGGCTTTGTTTCGCAAGAATCGATTATGAACCAAGGTGAATAATACAAGACGTTATAATTTTATATATTGTTATTTTTTAATATTTGAGTGTTTAAATTTACATTAAATGCCATACTGTTTTTAGAGAAAAGGATAATTAGATTGATACTTAAAATAATACAAGACGTTATAATTTTTTATAAAACTCAAACAAAAAATACGAGTATGAAAGTTATTTATAGTCAAATGAAAAAACAAAAAAAAAACTTGATTTGATTTAAAAAAAAAAGGTTTATGTACTGGCAAAAATTAAAAATTAAAAATGTTTCTATCAATATTCTCTTTATTAAGTAGCAAAACTAAGCGTATAGATTGGTTTTAAATTTTGTTTGATAACTTTTTTATCAAGTACTTGTCAAATGACTCTTTTTTTTTTTATCAAATTATTAAGAGAATATTTTTTTCCTCATCACATCTACCATTTTCTCTGTCTTCTTATTTTTCTATTTTTTTTAAACATTGAAAACAAATTAGTTTATAAAATCATGGAATAGATGAAGATAAATGGATTTAATTTGAAATATAAAAATTAAATATATAGTTTTGAAACGATTTATACTGAAAAAAATATATGAGGAATTCCATCCTTAATAATGCAAATTAAGAAATGCCTTCAGTCGGGGATGAATATTGATGGGATTATGTTATTTAAGGAAGAGGAAAAAAAACGATCGGTTTTTAATGAAAATTGATGTGTTTCTTGGTCTCTTTCATATATATATATATATACACACACCACACACACACATTAGCATAATAAAATTGTTATAAAACACTAAAATACAAATTAAATACAGAGGGGACGTATTCACCACGAAATCAAAACTTGGAATGTGAATACAAGAAAACATGAAAGGAAGAAGTTTCCCTTTTGCGACCACTTGCCAATTAGAAGCCCATATGCTCTTCTTGCTACATAGAACTACCGAAAAGGACGTCTCATAGCTTTGACCTGGAAAATTAAAAGAAATAATAATAACAACACTCTCGTCCTTATCAAATAAATAATCAAGACTAGGTTTCATTATTATTTATTTATCTATAAATACTAACAATGGCTCACAACCTCACACGATTCATTTGGAAAGCAAGAAACCAGCTGGTAAAGTATGGAGAAGAGAGCTGCAGTCTGTGCTTTTCTTGTGGCCTGCATCGTTTTATCGATGAGCTCAAGCCGTCTCATGGCAGAAGCAAGAAATCCCGGCTTCGTACTTCCCCAAGGTCAATAATCTCTCTCTCTCTCTCTCTCTCTCTCTCTAGACTTGTTTATACATCTTAAGTTAAGAAATAAAATAAATTAGAGAGTCTTGATAGGCAAAACCAATGTATGACGATTTTTTTTCTATTTCTTGCATGGTTCATTAAATTAGCACTAAGTATTTGACTCGTGCTTAGCCGGGGTAAGAAGATTTATTTTGGCAATAAATAAATAAATATACAAGCTTTACAAATGTTTTTTTTTTAATATATATAATTATATATATAGAAAAAACTCTAATTATAAATAGAAAATCCTATGTATGCATATAATTAAAATAATATATATATATATATATATATATATATATATATTTATTTTTATATATATTTTTTTTGAAGTTTTTTTGTTTTATGCTTCAAGATAATTTTATGAATTTCATTGTTTATACAATAATAATAATAATAATAATTTTAGTGATTTTTTATAATTGTTTTCTTGCTTGATCTTCTATTACAGTTTTTTTTTCTAGGAAAATTTAATATTTTTGATTGTGTAAACAATAATAGTAATGATAATGATGATAACAATAATAATTTATTATAATAATTATAGCTCTTATGGTATTAATAAATATAATTATTGTGCTAATGGTAAGAATAACTCATAAAATAATATCAATAATAACAAATTTCATTATAATCCAAATGATTATAATAATTATTTTCATAATGATAATAATACTAATTTTTCTTTTGTCCTTTAATTATTTTTATTTATTCTTCAAATCAAATAGTTTTTTTTATGCCACCAATATTTTTTTGGGTTTTGTCTTCAATCATGATAATAACAATTAGGATAATAGCTCACACAGTTTATCATTCGATGTTATAATTATTAAAAAATAAAATTTGTAGCTTCTCAATATCTAATGTTTCAAATCTAACATCCTGAATTAATAGTTTGGAATTGGAAAAATTCTATGGCTCAATATTGTTTTTAATTTTTTATCCCGGATTAATTTAATCTAAAAAGATTTGTTTAATCAATTGCAATTTTAAGGTAATTGCCTCATTTATACAGCAATAGATCATTTACTATGTATAATAATATAATATGCTAAAGTCTCCATCTCATAATTGTCACTGATAGGAAGTCCAATTCATGATCAACGTCGAAGTTTGCGAGACGAAATCGTTGGTGTATATTCTCCAACTGCAAATGGTGTGAAGCAACAATCTGCACCAGCTCCACCACCTCTCTCCTCCTCCACCCTTGTCTAGTGATGTAGGAAGTCCTTATTGTCGTGTGTAACTCATCACATGTATTTGCATGGAAAATATTGTTTGTTTGTTGTTGTTCTTCGTCTTATTCTTATTCTTATTCTTATTGTCAAGCGAATATGTTTTAAAGGTGAATCCTTTTGTTGGTGTAATAATTGATCATCAAGGAAATCCCAAATTGTTTACAGAAAATAGAGAATTGTTTTGTTTTCTTGTTTTAATTTTTCCACTACATTTTTTCAGTTTTTATTGCATTTGAATATGTGTTACTTTTTTTTTAAGAAATTAAATTAAATTTTCAAAATCATGCACCAAGCCCTGAGACTTTTTCTTGGCATCACGAGATCTTCATATTTTAGCAACAAAAAAAAAAACTATTAAGTTCAATCCAAAAAATTGAGTGAAAAAAAAGGTTGATGTTTCCCTTGATTGTGTAATTAAGTCCTTGATTAATTAAAAAAAAGACATAATATTTACATATTATTCAAATTTGGTCCTCAATTAATCAAATGTTTTAAATCATTAAAATTTCATTTAATTTCAAACCAAGCATCAATCGGGCGCCAATTTGTTTTTCCTTAAACCATGAGAACCCTGCCTAAAATTAAATGAAGAAGACCATCAAGTTAGCTATCAATTTTACAAACTTTAAAATGATGAAATTGAAGAGCCAAGTGAACATGAGTGACAAAAAACAATTGTGGCTCTATTACAATTTATAGTAGGAACTACGTACTTGACTTGCGCTTCACCACAGGTTAGGTATTTTCTTTCAACAAAAGAGTTTATACATAGGTTTTTTGGATACATTTTTGTAGTTAAAACAATTATAGGCGAAAATGAAAATATTTATGAATACAGGTAATTAAATAACTCGAGAATTATATGTTTTAATTAACAAAAATAAACTATAAATAATAACTAAAAATGAAATTAGAAAAATCAAGAGAAAAATAAAAATCAAGATATTTAATCTTGCAAAATGAGATATTTTTTTGGTTATGTTTGCTAAATTTATTTATTTATTAAAGTAATTTGGTTATTAAATTAAATGATAATGAAATAGATAAATACATTAAATTAATTTAAAAAAGTTAAAGGGTAAAAAAATATTATGCAAGACTATACATATTAGAAGTATTATTTGAGAATAAAAACATTTTATTTAAAAAAAAAAATTCATCTATACATAAGATTAAAAAAATATATAAATTAATAAAAATAACTTCAAAAAATAAATGCACAAAAAATATATATCATTTAAAAGAGGCTCTCTAAAACAAAATAAAAGAGCAATAAATTTGAAAAACAAACATATAATAAAAAGCATTAATTTAAAGAAAAAAAAGGAAATGAAAAGAAAAGAAAAGGATAAATTAGCGTATAATTTGGATGGGTCGTTCAATTCAATGACGTAGTCTTGGAGAAAATAAAAACCTTATATATCATGTAGCCACTGAAAATGGAAAGCCTTTTTATCAAGTGGTTTTGGAATGGCCTTTTCTTAGGGTTCTTTCACATTGTCATGTAATTGTATTCTGTGCCGTATCACTACATAGAGTGTTTTAGAATGTGTAGGGAAAATATTTTTGAAAAAAAAAATAGTGTTTTTATATCATTTTGATGTGTTGATATCAAAAATAATTTTTAAAAATAAAAACATATCATTTTAATATATTTTTAAACGAAAAATATTTTCAAACACAACCTCACCTCATCCATTGAACTATTAATGAAAGATCGTTCTATTTTTCTTTATAAAAAGGAAAAACAATTGATGAGCACGTGGTGATATTAAATTATAAAGAGAATATTTTTTCCTCATCACATTTTATATTTCCCCTAATATTCTCATTTTTCTGTTTTCTCAAATATTGGAAAATTAATTTTAAAAAGATCATGAAATAGAAAAGGACGAGCGGTATACCCACGCGATGCGGCGGGTTTTTTTTATCTATGTAAAAAATTGATTGCTTTTATATATATTGTATTTTATTATTTTAATATTTAGTTAGTATAATTATATTTAAGAATACTGATATGAATTTTTGTCCTTCAAAAAATCCAAAGTCATTTTTCCTCTCTCTCAATATATTTTTAGGCAATAATATTCAATAAATATCAGAAATATTAGAAATAAAAATATTGTAATTTGTTTTTAAAACATAAACTTAATTTTTTTGTGTGCTATAATTATTTATTTGTCGTCTAAAAAGAACAGTCTAATGGAAACGGGAAGTGACTTGTATATTTTTTAATTTGACTTGTAGATAATGCAGGTAAATTTGTCCACTTTTTTTTTTTTAGATGTTTGTGTTTTTCCAATAATATTAGATCTAAAATATTAAAAATGTAAACATTAGAAATTCTTGTGAAGAAATAAACTTAAATAAAAGAGTACAAAATTAAATTTTGAAGCAAATATTTTTTTTATATAAGATTTATTAATCATATTATTATATTAAATATATTTAAAAAAACATGATATAAATTTCTGTCCTTCAAAAAATCTTAGGTCATTTTTCTTCTCTCTCAATATATTTTTAGGCGATAATATTCAATAAATATTCAAACATATAATTAGTTTTAGATATTTTAATTTGACATAAATATACAAATATATAATTAATTTGACATAATTTCAATAATATATTTAATTTAAAAGATAATCTTAGGCTATTTTGTTCTCTCTCTACATATTTTCAGGCGATAATATTCAATAAATATTAGAACATATAATTGTTTTTTTTCTTTATAAATTGTTTTTTCTCCCCAGTAATATTAGATGTGACACATTGTAAATAAAAATATTGTAATATGTTTTTAGAATTTTTTTTTTAAGATATGAAATATTAAAAACCAAAATATTGTGATTTTTTTTAAGAAATAAATTTTAAGAAAAGAAGAAAAAATTAAAATTCGAAGACAATTTTTTTTGTTATCCGATTTATTAATTATATCATTATATTAAATGTATTTAAGAATATTGATATTAATTTTTTTTATTGAAAAAATCCTAGGTCATGTTTTTTTCTTCCTATATTTATTTCTAGGCGATAATATTCAATAAATATTAGAACATATAATTAATGAAAGACTAAAAATATTCTAGAAACTTTTAAAAAAGATAAAACAAAAAAATGAAATAAAATTTAAAATTATCTTTGCTATCACTATCAAAACAATTAAAATTATTAAATTATCTGTAGAAAAAAAATTAACAAATGAATAAGCAAGAAAAATAATAAATTATTATAGTTATTATTATTATTATTATTATTATTATTGTGTTAAGTACACTTATATATACATGGACAAAAGTAGGGATTATTCTTGAAATATAAAAAAATAAAAGTTGACAGCGCGCAGGTAACTTCTCTTCTCTAAAAAAAACAATAAAAGGTATATTAACAAATAAAAGTTTTTTTTTTAATCAGTTATTAAAAAAGTTGACAGCGCGAGGGTTTATTTGAAATATAAAAAAAAACAATTCTTTGTAAGGGAAATCAGATATGGACAACGATACTGTGAATGAAATGATGGCCAATCATATTGCGTCATGCAAGGCAAACAAACCATGTAAGATAAACATGAAGCAATAGAAAGTAAAGAAAAAACTGACTGTCAATGGAGGAATCAAACGCTAAAGACTTTATCCCATCAGACGTCAGTGCAAGCTGAACATGGACAATGACATTATTGACGAAATTATGACCAAGCATATTGAGTGATGGAAGCCAAAAAATTATGCAAGCTGAACATGCAAGAACATAGGAAAAAACTAAAAACTTACCGTGAAATTGATCAATGAAAGCCGGAGGATCTGTGGACGGAAGACGTTGCAGTGACAAAAATTAACAAACAAGAAAGAAATGCGAAATCGAAACTGGGACGAAGGAAAAGGAGAAATGCGATAAACGGGAATTCAACCAAAAAACAGAAGAATTAACAGTGAAGCTGACGTTGAATTTAGAAAGAGGTCTGCAGAGGGTGGAATGAAAATGTATGAGCTGGCGTGAAGCGCAACTTGAGAAGGATTTTAGGCGCCGTCAGCGACAAAATATATTAATTAGATTGAGGGTGAGCTGTTACTTTTTTTCCTCGACTGCATAATTAATAATGAGATGCATTAAATGCTTCTGTGGCAAAGTTAATGCCCATTTGAAATTTGTAACGGGTAAACTTTGCAATTAAATTGAAGAAGCCGCGCATGTGCTCGCGTGCGTGCAAACTGAGAAGAGTTTAATTCTGGCTCAATGAACGCAACTTTTTTTTCCTCTCATTTTGACAGTGTAACTCACGCAGCCTGCATGATTTTTTCGTTCTCTCTGAGGTATTTAATGTGCAGAAACAGTGCGGCTCACCTTGTTTCAATCAACGCCGCCTGTATGAAATCTGAATCACAGCTTCTCGATTGCACAAACATCACTACATTTTCACGACAAAGTAGAAATTGTAAAACGCATGGCATGGGATAAAATTGAATGTCACGCAGGTGGTTTTTCCTCTGGTTTCTCCTCTTCTTTTTACACCGAAAGAGCTAATAAGAATAATAATAAAAAAAACCGAAACCAAACTCAAAGGAAAAAAGCAACAACCTAACACAAATAATAATAAAATAATAGATTCGCAAATAATAAGAAGAAACTTCTAGAGTCTGCGCTCAAACCAAAAGGCTCCGGCGCCGCTCCGCCCTCGATAATCAATCAGTCGTTTCTAGTTCTTAATAAAATAATAAACCTCAAAACTCTTTCAATAGATTTAAAAGAAAAAACCAACGGTGAAAAAAAATTAAAAAAAAACCAATAAGGAAAGTAAACTCTGCGATTAAAAAACATGTGACGGAAAAAATAATAAGAAAATTAACTTGAAAGCAAACAGGGCAAAAGTTGATAGCGCCGAGGTTTATTTGAAATATATAAGACAGTTCTGGAATCGGATTGGTGTTGAGGTTTTCAACTCGCTTGATGTTAAGCGTATAACGGCAAAGCTCATTTATCAAGTTCAGCATAAAAATACATAAAGAAGACAATTGGAGCCCGAACTCATAGCGTGCAGACGTGATCCGATCCACGGTGATTTCGATCTAGCGTGAACGATAATTTTCCGAGCTCTTTTAGCTCTTTTACTAATAAATGAGTTTAAAAACATTTAGTTGACGTGTATTCAAATCAAGGCTTAAGGTTGTTTTTGACAAAAAGAAAATACTTGTTTTCCAATCCATTTTTGGTCCAAAACATCTTAGAAAGTGTGATAAACATATTCATTACCTTAAAACCAAGAATCAAACTCAAAAACCAGATTCAACTTGAAACCAATAATATACCATAACTCAAATATATTTCTTCATGAACTTTAAAGGTAGAAAAATAGTTATTATGAACTGTTTTAATCAAATAGAACTATTTGACAAATCTATCAATTGTTTTGATAGTCTAAGCTAGTGTCAATGATATTTCTCTCTCTCTCTGTTGTTAAAATATAGGGACATCTCTCTAAACAAGAAACTAAAAATAACAAAAATAAAGCCTTGTACCAAAATAGAATTGAAAAAGTTCTAAGGTATTAAAGTTATGCAATAAATGTCATTTTTAAAGTTCATGGACTGAAATGTATCTTTCTTAAAACTTCTAGTACGCTATCTCTATTTGCCGTCTTTTTAATTTCATTCTTTATTCTTCTATTTCAACCCTTAACCAAAAAATACAAATCAACTGGTTTTAAATTAGGATCAAATCGTCTAAAACAAACTATAACTTGTTGCATTCTCTAGCATTAAAAAAAAGAAGCTAAGCCCTTTTTTTCGAGTACTTTCAAAGGCACACCCTCCATACTATTATAACTTGGTGCATTCTCTAGCATTCAAGAAGTTAAAAAATAAATGAATTAAATTTATCTAATTATTTTTTGTATACACGGGCTAGATTCACAGCCCACCTCCATGGCCCTAGAATGCAAAATACAGGAGGAATCGCAATCATAATTGTGAAAATTAAGAGATGCCATCATTCAGTTGATGGATTATGTATTTTATTATTTAAGATTAGTGTGGTATGAAAAGTGATGTGTTTGTTGGTCTTTATTATGCTCTTAGAATTGTAGTGGGAAATGCTTTTTAAAAAGTTTTTTAATGTCAAAATTAGCACATTAAAATCATTATAAAACACTTATAAAAAAAAAACATGACAAATTAAAAATGATTTTAAAAGTCACTCAAAAAACAGAAACAGGCAAGCGTGAATAGAGGCGCAAGTCAAAGTAGGAACATTAGAAATATATTAAAAAAAGATATTCAAAGGAGGGGGCGAATGCGACCATCATATGAAATGAAAGCTTGGCAATTAATTAGAGGGGGCGAAAATCAAAGCTTGGAATGTGAATACGAGAAAACAAGGAAGGAAGAAGTTTCCCTCTAGCGACCACTCGGCAATTAGAATCCCATATATGTTCTCTCTGCCACTAAAAAATAATGAAAATTAATCTATAAATAATAATAATTATTTTTAAACACCTTGAAGTGTGAGCTTTGACTTGAAAAATTAAAAGAAATTATTATAATAAGAAGACTCTCGTCCTTATCAAACAGATAATCAAAACAGAGTTTCATTATTGATCTATAAATACTAATAATAGCTCACAACCTCAAACGAATCCATTTGGAAAGCAAAAACCAGCTGGTAAAGTATGGAGAAGAGAGCTGCAGTCTGTCCTTTTCTTGTGGCCTGCATCGTTTTATCGATGAGCTCAGCCCGTCTCGTGGCGGAAGCAAGAAATCCCGGCTTCTTACTTCCCCAAGGTGATAATCCCTCTCCCTCTCCCTCTCCCTCTCTCTCTCTATCGTATATATATCGTTTGAAATTTTAGCTAGGTCTTCCTGCAAAGTTTCTGCTAGGTCGTCCTGCAAGGCAGTTATAATTAGTTTTGCAGACAATATATATTCATCTCTTGAAATTACAAGAAAAAAGAACCAAATAGTTTTTTGTTACTCATGCATCACGTTGTTTGAATAATTGTTTTTGAAAATAAATATGGAAGTTTTTCACATGTTTTTTTTTCCCAACAAAAATCCTATTTATAGCTAAGAAAATATAAGTATGCATTTAATTAAATAAATTAATAATCATTTTACTAATAAATATAAAAAGACAATATTAATGTTTATGTTCGACTTGCCTTGTCGTAGTTCCAATAATTGTTTCTTCTACCGTAAATGAATTAATGTTAACATGGTTTTTTAAAAATATAACTGTAAATCAAAAAGTCAATACTTATATCTACTAAAATATAGTAAAAATTATATGCGTTAATAAAGATATCTAGCTCGTTTTTAACATGGTAGAAAAATCAAATAATATTGTGATTGCTACATTGAAATATTATTTTCATAATCTTTGTATAATAAATTTTCAAAACAAAAGTGTAAAGAAGAAAATTAATTAAAGAAAAACACAAAAGAATGACGATGAGAATATAAAAAAGGTACAAGTATATCAAGTATAAAGTGATAAATATTATAACCATATTCTAAAAATACGTAACATATTACCTGCTACAGTTAATTTTTTTCTCAATTATATCATCTATACAGATCATTTACAATGTATAATTGTCACTGACAGGAAGCTCAATTCATCATCAACGTCGGAGTTTGCGACTCGTTCCCGGTCAAATAGGATCTCCAAAGCCAAATGGTCAAAAGTCACCTGTTGCACCAACTCCACCACATGAATGATTTAAAAGAATTTTCATATTCTTTGGGTATTTGCATGGAAAATATTGTTTATTATTATTATTATTATTATTATTATTATATAGTCAAGGAAATATATTTTAGAGGTGAATCTTGTTGTTCATTTTCACCAGCAGCATAAATACCGGCCTGATTACAACTTTGCTAGAACTGTATTCTCGTGTAATTTATACTCTTCCGAGTAGTTATTGATCGGGCAAATTCCAATCTTTATATAGAACCATTTGTTCATAAATAGAAAATGTTTTCCGTTTTCTAGTTCTGATTTTCTTCTATATTTTTTTCAGTTTTTATTGCATCCGAATCTGTTTTCATTTTATATATAAGGTAAAAAAGTTTTCCCAAATAAGAATGATAGAGGAATCTAGGTCTTTTTTCCAATGGTAAAACCCTAAGAATTATAAGGCAGCCGTCACCAAAATTTCAATTCTCCTACCGAGCTAACATGGTTTGGTAATAATTTTTAGAATATAACATATGAAAGTCAAAATATACTTTTGATTTTGTTTCTTTCAATATCGGAAATATCTTCCGTATAAGTTCATAATCATTGATATTAAAATAAACAAATTATATTTTTTAGTGTTTTTCAAATGTAGTCCAAGTTCTCTTGGATTTAATATACTTGTTAATAAATCCAAAAATACATTTTCTTGAAATTTTGGTATTTAAAAAAATGTTAAATCATGATATTCGTTTTTTTAAGAAAGTTTATGCAAATATGATTTTTGTTTGAGAGACTTGGCCAAGTGAAAAATTAAATATTTAAATTTTTTTTTTTGTACTAGTTTTTTTTAAAAACAAAATCTAGTTTATTTAATATTGGAAATATATCTCACATAGGTCACAATCTCAAATATTAAATAATGAGTAAAATATGAGAAGCATGAAACACTATTATAAATAGGTCCCTTGAAGGCATAAAATTGAATTAATTTTAAAAACAAGGGTTGTGTTTGGTAAACACTAAAAGAAAAAAAAAAGTTGGCGGACAAAACAGTAGGCCGTGTTTGTCAAGCACACTCTTAACTAAAAGTTAGAGACTAAAAAATGATTGTAAGGTCATAATTGGCTAACACACGTTAAAGAAGAAAAAAAAAAGCATTTTATCAATCAAACATGCCCTTACCGTGATGGACCTCGGCCTAGCCACATGGGTTTGGATTCCTAGTCCAAACCTATAAAACCAAAACATGACCTAAGAACATAAAAGAAAGAATGACTATTGAAAAGGATTTTTATTTGAATTTTCTTAAAGAACTCGAAGAACAACATCAGAGAAACCAGAAACTGAATCTAAGCTACAAACTAGATTAGAGCAAAATAGAAATCAAAGACATGAATCATAGCATATTGAAGTGCAATATAATTAATGAGATGACATTTGTGATTAAATTAATTTATTACATTTAGTTGTTTTAAATATATTTGATATATATTGAGTGTGTGTGTGTGTATATGGAAAGTGTTTAGGATAAAAAATATATAATATTTTCATCATCAAAACTCTTAAAAATACCTTTTTCTATTTTAGTCTCTTGTAAATGCCTACACATAAATATAAGACCCTTGTTTTTTTATAGTCATCTCAGCCAGAAATTGGCAAGCACATGAGAAATATAGGTGGCAATTGAATATAGACTATCAAAGCATGGGTTTTAGTAGCAAAGACACTTGTTATCCAGGCATAGAATTATCTGACGCTGCACTTCTTTTATACTCAGCAGAGTAAAAGATGTCAAGAGCTGGAAGAATTCTGGAAGTGAAAAGGGACTCATAATTTCATAAAAATAAAAAAATAAAAAATCTTCTCCTTTTAGAATCTCGACAGGTGGCCTCCAGTTGATGTGGTTGTGGCCCACCATTTCTATTGATGATGCAAGCATATGCTTCGTGATGCGCAACCCAAGCTTGCAGGTGATGCCATCATGGGAAGATCATTTCTTGGGAACTGGTTTATTATCGATTTAGTAATAAATACATAGAAATTTATAGTTCTACCCCGTGAAACGGCACTAAATCTTACCTTAAAAAGCATCCAGGGTCATCAAGTTAGTTCTTCTAAAGGGTTTTTTAGGTTAAATTAAAAAAAAAAAACAGTGTTTTTAATGTAAAAATAACTTTTTGAAAAACCATGAACCATTCCAAATAAGCAGATCCACCTATCCAACAACCGGGATAAAAAAAAGATGTGAGAAGGCAACAGCTCGCGTATTGTTTTGTCAAAAAAAGATGAAAATGCTTTGCTTCAGCAAATTGTGATTACTGGGCTGAAAAGGGAAACTGTGCAACATATCCAAATCACCGGAAAAAATACATAGCTTAAATTGTTGAAAGAGGAAGAAACATTTATGGAGGAAAAACTTTTATTAAGGGGCCTGACAGCATGAGTTTTTAGGGTTCTCTCCTTCGCTTGTAATTACATTCTACAGTCAGGAAATATACATCATGCATTGAAAGGATCTAAGGTAAAAGTGAAATAGACATCTTGAAAAGTAAAACAAGAAAACCTGGCTTGGCTTGGAAAGTAGAAACAAGAAGGATCTCTCTAGATTACAGTTCCGCTGGGAATCAATGCATCCTTGATTACTGTGACAATCCCACTCTTTATGAAATATCCATCAGTTTCCCTGGCTGCTTCTTGCACATTGTCACCATTTATGATCTGAAATGTAGCTATCTCATGTTAATTATTCATCCCAGGAATATATGCAACAGCGATTCTACATCGATGACCAGCATAATATCATAAGCACCAACCTAAATGATGTACGATGATATACTCGTATAAATTGAAAAGAAACTATTATGCTGGATGTTTTCAGTCTTCTAGTTTCCAATCAATAGTCATATTTATCTCTAAAAACCTTTTTAGTGAAAACTTTTTAGGGACAACTAACTGCTAATCCCTTAAACTATGATTAAATCAAAGATAAAAAAACAAAACAATCTTCCTTCTTGTTGGAAGAATACGAGTCTTGGCGATAGAAAAATGAATCCAGTTGATAAAGAAACTTCTAGCTAAGGTAAAAAATAGATTCATGACCTTCACATTCTCCCCAATTCGAGCATTCTTGTCAATAATTGCTCTCTTGATATGAGAATTCTTGCCAATACCAATTGGAACGCTTCCCTTGGCAGCCAAAAACCTCCTATCGGCATCAGTCTGAAGCAGCACAAGTTAGAAAAACACACTCATTACAAATGCAAATGAAGTATTAAAAAACACGCTCACTGTAGCCATTTCAATGCCTACAAGCAAAGCAAAGAAGAAACACTAGACAGTAGACTGCAAATTCTCAGGGGCTATTACCTCATAATAATCTGCTCCCATTAATAATGTGTCTTCTATGATTGCACCTTCTGATATGCAAGACCGAAGACCAATCACGGAGTGGTGAATTTTACAGTTCTGAAAAGGACAAAAAAAAGTGTGTTAAGTGAACTCATTGGATATCCACAATAATTGCTACAAGATATAAATGCAAATTCAGCATGACAATGAGTAAGGCAGAGGAATTATTATATTACTCCTGCTCCCTCTAGTCACATTTTGTAGGGTCTGTGAGTGATTTTCATAAGTGAACCACATAAATTTGAGGGAGACCAATAGTTTATTAATACTTTTTTAAGAGACTAATGGTTTAGAACCTCAGAGTATAATACTATGAATGAACATGGCCAAGGCCAATCAACTATCAGGCCTTCCCAGCCAAGAACATACCTTTATAACACAACCCTCACCAATAACACTATCTGTGACATCAGCATCAAGCATCTTGGATGGAGGCAAATAGCGAGGTTGAGTGTAGATTGGAGATGAACGGTCATAGAAGCTGCAAGAGGAGGTCCAAAAACATAGGCATATGAAATTACAAGCAAGCTTATAGCACTCAAACAATTGTTGGACTGGAATAAGAACTACCTGAAATCTGGCACTGGCTTTTTAGTTATCCCAAGATTTGCATTATAAAATGCCTCAATCGTACCAATATCTTCCCAGTAGCCATCATATAAATAAGCTTGTACCTGTTACAATACAAAGATTAGTGAAAATTGTAACTTCAGTGAAATCAGAAAAGAGACAATTTTGATGCTGGAACCAGCAAATTATAATGTATCCATTTGTAAAGGAAAGACATGGTCTGGTGCATCTAACCCAATGTACTTAAAGATTTTAAATCCATTAAAAAACAAACCATGTTTCTCATGTGGAAAGCACTATTATGGCTTTAACATATCTGGAAAACTGCGTGCTCAATTAAAATTCAGTTATATCTGAAAGTAATATACAAGAGGAACATGTAGAAAGATAATTACATCTGAAAGTAATGTAAACAGAGGAACATGCAGAAGGAGAATTATATCTGAAAGTAATGTACAAGAGGAACATGTAGAAAGATAAATGGACAAAAAGATACTCACTCTCATCCCAATAGAAGTAGCACCAGGAATAACCTCACTTCCAAAATCATTGGCTCCAGGAAACTTTTCTCTCAAAAGATCCAGCATCACATTCTTGCTGACAACATATATTCCCATACTAGCAATGTAAGGCATCTCTTTCGCTCTCACGTCATCAAGACCTAAAATAGTAGTGTCAACCTAGAAGAAAACAGTAAGTAAATTAAAAAATCATCTTCCTTGAGTAAACCATATTAGAGCTACAAAAATTGAATAGCGTATTCGTAAGCAAATAAACTTTCAGTCCAGATTTTGAGAAGGTCTACCTTCATAGCTTTCAACGCTTCTCCTTTGGGTTTCTCAGCAAATTCAATTATGCGCCCTTCTTCATCAATTTTCATCAAACCAAATGCAGTTGCACGTTTTTCGTCCATTGGCAATGCAGCTACAGTGATATCTGCATCAGTTTCCCTGTGAGCTTGGATAAATTTCTCATAATCCATTCGGTACAAATGATCACCAGCAAGAACTAGGAATTCCAAAACATTGTGCTCCTCAAACAACCACAAATACTGTCTGACAGCATCTGCTGTGCCCTGTAGATCATTCCATCAAAATTCCATTATATAAAAACCTAGGCATCCAATCAGAGCAAAAATTAGATAGCAAATTGGTGATGAAGCTATCAATCAAAAACAGAAACTTTTAAAAACCAATCAGTAGAAACCCCAACCTAGTTTAATGATTCATAAGAAAAGCAAGGTACAGCCCAAGGGCGTAGAATGAAGGCCTTGTAACAATTACCTGGAACCAATTGGGATTCTCAGGACTCTGCTGAGCTGCAAGAACTTCAACAAAACCCTCGTTCTTGTAGCCACCCATGTTGCTCGCATAAGCCCGTGAAAGATGGCGGTTGAGAGAGGCAGAGTTGAATTGTGTGAGAACATATATCTTTGATATATTACTATTCAAACAATTGCTCACAGGAATATCAATCAGCCTGTAGTTAGCTCCTAATGGAACAGCAGGCTTTGCCCTCTTCTTAGTAAGCGGGTAAAGCCGAGTCCCGGCTCCTCCTCCAAGAATAATTCCAAGAACACTCTGCCATAAATCATATCCCATTGTTCAATCAAATTACGAACCTCATCAAGCACAGATTATAACACATTCTCAGTAAGTAAATCTCCCATAAATAGCAGTACAATCATTTATTCTCTCATTCTAATCATAATTATTCATCGTTACGATCAAACCAAAATGAATAAAGTCGGATCTAAAACACACAAAAAATCTGTATTTAATAATAATAATAATAGGAGGAGGAGGAAACTAACTCTGCTGGCGTCAGGGTCAAGACAAGTTTGAGAGTTCCTTGAATCCGAAACCGCTTTAGGAGAAACGATCATCGGAGTCCTCTCATTACGACCTGTTTCCCTTCGAACGGAAAACGCCGTGAGGCAAACCTTGTCACCGGTGAGATTGGAGGACGAGCCGAACGATAGGCTCCTAAACGCAGTCTTCCGGCTCAAATTCGACGACGAAGAAGAGGACAATGAGGATGAGGAAGGCGGCCTCATAACTCCTATCGCCGCCATACTCGTCATTTCTCTTAGAATCAGTACAGTATGGCTGGTTGGCTATCACTCGCCCTCTGTAGTCTGTTTTAGTCCAGTACTCTGATGAGGACTCTTTCGTTGCTTCTTTTTTTATTTCTGATTTTTGATGTGTCCTCGGGAACTGGCCCGTTCTTTTTATATTAATTTACGGTTTTCGGTGGCGTGATTCGGAGAGGAGGAAGGGTATTTTGGGGAACTTAATTATAATTGGGAAAAAGATCTGCCTCTCCAGTTATTTATTATTTTATTATAGTGGCTGTCATTCAGGATTACATTATTTGGACAACAGTCACATGGGCCTTGCCATTTATTTAATTTTATTGAATCATAGGAGGATTTAGCACCGTCCTCTTTTTTTAATATTTTTCTTATTTAAGTATTTATACTTATATAAATAGTATTATTCAATCATTCACTCTTGATGTGCGGTTTACTTGATTAACTTTTGATTTTCTTTACATGCGACCTTTCCTCAACTAGAGAGCCGTCATCGCGATGGTGCTTTTTTTGGCGGTTTAGAATTTCTTATATTAAATTCAATTTCATAACTTAAATTAATTTTATATTTATGATTTTTTTAGAGGAAAAAAACAGAAAACAGGAGAAAATTTCTTTGCAAATCAACTTTTTTAAAAATTAACTATAAAAATAATATTCCAAAAATACACATCGACACCTATTTTTTTCAAATGATTCGTTTTCATCCTTCTTTTTTTTTGCTTTGTTCTCTAAATAAATCATTAAATGAAATAATGTTTGTTGTGGTCCTTATGAGCACTAATGTGTTTTTCTCTTAGATAGCAACAAGAGAATTTGTCCGTGCGATGCGCTGAGTTTTTGTATTTATATAGAAAACTGATTGATTGAATGCATATTATAATTGGTTATTTTAATATTTAATTACTAAAACTGTAATTGATAAAATTTGTTAGAAACGAGGTTTTTTTCCTCCTAAAAGTGATTGAATGTTGTTGCTACTAGAACTCTTTTGATAAAATCTGTTAGAAATGATTTTTTTTTCAATATAGGAAACTGATTGTTTTTGTGCGTGTTGTAATTGGTTATTTCAAATTTTTAACTTGATTATTTAACTCAGATATATAATATTTAAAAAAAAAATAAACCATGAAAATTTTTATTATATGTTCAAAAATTTGGTGCTGGCTGTGGCGAAACGCAAGGCAATTTGGAATTTATTATTGTAGATAATTTGGCATATTTTTGTCTACCTGTCTTGTCAACGTGTGATTTTATATATATTTTTAACATAATATGAGAGCTGAAATATCATACATAAAAAAATGACATAGAAGTTATTTTCCACAAAAAAAATATTGACCAATAAATTTTTGTCATAATTTTTATAGCTGTCATTATAAATATTATATTCATAATTAATATTCCAATTATTATTGGGCATACTATCAATGACACCATAAATTTTGTTAAAAAAAATATTAATTATTAACCAATGAATTTTTGTCACATTTCTTATAGATGTCATTATAAATATTATATATATAATTAATATTCTAATTATTATTGGGCATACTATTGATGACACCATAATTTTTGGTAAAAAAAATATTATTGTTTCTTGATTTTATAAGATTTATTTGTCATATTATTATATTAAAAGTATTTTAGAGCATTGATAGTAAATTATTATTTTATTTTCAGAAAACAAATAGGTCATATATATATATATATATATATATATATATATATATATATATATGCGTTCATATTAAAAGAGAAAATTAATTTTTAAATGATCACTAACACAAATTAAGATTTAAAGACAAAATAAATAAATAAAAAGGCAACCCCAACAAAAGAGAAAATTTTAAAAATAATTCTTACTATTATTGCACAAATAATAAAAAGCATTAACCTCGAAGTATAAAAAACTCAAAATTATAATAAAAGAGTAAGCAAACAATAAAATAAATGACAAAACAAAAATAAATATTATTAGCCAATATTTTTTAAAAATGAATTTTCAAATGATCACTAACACAAATAAAAATTTAAAAAATAAATAAAAAAAATACAACCCCAACAAAAGAGAAGATAAAAAGAATTTAAAAGTAAAAAAAAAAAAAAAAACATATACACATTGTCGCACCCTAACACGAGAGCACGGCGCCGCGGCGACTCCCCCCGCTAGCTAGGGGATTCATGTCTGGGTTTTATTTTTATTTTCGTGAAAAAAGGGAGTCGTCACCTAGTATTATGGTTAATCGGAAACCTAAATTGATCTTTCAGAGATTCTAAGGCAAGGGACTGGTTGCGTAAAGGGAAGGTTTTAGCATCCCTAGTACGCCCTACTTAATGTAAGCTGCTTGATGTTTTAGTTTGCTTATGATTTGCTATGGTGTTGATCTTTCAAAAAAATATGTTGGTTAAATGATGATGGCGTATTATTCCCGTTAACATATTTTGGATATTTACCACTTTAAGGTTTTTTTATACAAATATTTACGGTGAATAACAACGAATTATCCTCGTTAATATTTTGGATATTAACCCCTTTCATATATTTTTTACCCAATCCCCGCCAATATTTTGGATATTAACCCCTTTAGGATTTCTTTACCCAAATATAAACAGTGAATAATAACGAATTATCCTCGCCAATATTTTGGATATCAACCCCTTTAGGATTTCTTTACCCAAATATTAATAGTGAAAAATATGAATCCCCAAAAATAAGATTTTTGTATTTTTGGAATATTGGTCAATACCCTTTGAATTTTACAAACATGTTGTAAAATCCAAAAATGCGAGAAAACATTTTTTTTGTGTTTACGAAATCCATGCTAAAAAACATTTTTTCTTTAAACTCCAAAATAATATTTTTTTTTAGAAAAAGGGAATGTTCAAAATATGTTAACGTATTGGTCGTATGCACGAAAACAATATATTTTATATTTAAAAAAAATGATGCAAATTTTGTATTTTGTTCTATTTTTTTATTTATTTCTTTTTCGGTGAGCTGGCCAACCAGCATGTGGGCTGGCGGCCCACCCACCTTAAGTTGAGCTTCCAGCCTAGATGGTTGTGGGCTGTCAGCCCACCCATATCGTGCTGGGCTTTCAGTCTAGACGGGCTGAAAGCCCGTCTTACGGGGGAGTGAATTAATTCACTCCCCCCGCATGCATGTAGAATATGAACAGTGAAATGGTAAATTTTGGAGTGTAATGAATGACATACCTGTTAATATCGTTGGGTAGAGGAGGTCGAGATGATTCTTCCTATCGTGGTGGCATCGAAAATGGTGGTTTGTGGTGGCCGGAGTGGGCGTCGGAAGGTGATGGGACTACGTGACAGCCGTTGTTGTTGCTGTTGTTACCTTCGCTTGAGACCACGTGTGAAACCCGAGAATAAAGTATACATAGAGGTAGGAGATTTACAAAAAAAAATAATTAAAATGTTGTTATAATACAAAATTTATGAAAAGCAAAAAAAAAAAAAATAGGGTCAAAATAGAATTAAGAAGAGATGGGACTATAAATACCCATTTCTTCTCAGCCATGTCCAGCTGAAACAAAAGAAAGAGGGGAGGGAGAATTTTGAAATTCATTTCATAAAAAGCAAGAGTAAACACCCAAAAAAATTGTAAACCCATACAAGCCTTGGATTTCTAAAGTGGAAGAGCACAATTGGGTGGAGAAGTAACAAGAAGAAAGTGAAGAAATTGGTGAAGAAAGGAGGAAGAGTGGCTGGGTATTTTCAAGGAGAAGAAGGCTAGGATTCTTCCAAAATTGTTAGATTCCATCCAAGTAAGGAGTTCTAATTCCAATTTCTATGAAATTAACTTCAATTTGATTAGAAGTTCATGATTGTTCTTGAATTGGGAATTAGGGTTTTTAACATAAAATGTTAGGAAAATGCATAAATGAGTAGGATTTCATGAATAAAGAGAAGACATGGCTGTTATTGATGAGAAATCAAGGATTGAAGATGAATTGGAGATACTTTCTTTTTTTTTTCAAAACAGGCAGTTTCGTTGCCCTGTTTCTTAGGTACATTTGGACCTGAAAAATACATAATTAAGGGAGGGCCCCTTCATAGAAGTTGTATCTGGGAGTGTTAGCTTTCCAACGAGTCTAACCCCGTCTAATTTGGAGTTCTAGAACTCCAGATATGGGTAAAACTCTGAGGAGAGGTCAAGCTGTCACATGTGTTGACAGTTTCGGCCAAGTTGAGAAAATAACAAAAATTTAACCATGTTAAGGGTAGAAATTGTCCCTTTCCCTTCATAAAATGTGTCTTGATCTTCATAAAATAAAAGAAGAGAATAAATGGTGATAAGAAATTGAATTCATGATGTCCATTTGGACTATAAATGAGCTGAAAAATTAAAAGATCATGAGGTAATAAGTGAGAAAGAAAAGAATTGGTAGAGGGAAATGAATATTATTACCATTTTTATTGTTGTTGTGTGTGATATGTGGATTAATATAAAAAAAATGGTGGGTATTTGTGGTTTCAGGAAGAACCGCGGGTGAAGGGCAACAACAACAACAACAGGGTAACGCAAGTCGAACATTCACAGCAGGTAGGTACTTGGTACCTATATTTTCTTTATCTAATAATTATTTTCTTTACTAGTTATTGAACTATAAGTTATAATTTGGTGTTTATTGATGAGGAAAAGAAAACGGGTAAAGAAAAGATTAGGGGATGGAAAAAAAAATATATATATATATATATATATATGTGTGTGTGTGTGTGTGTGTGTAGAAAGAAACAAGCTGGTCGATATCGGCGGGTGACGTCGATATCGGCATAATGTATAAACTTGATTAACTATTCGATTTCGGAATAGTTAATGATATCGGCAGGTGACGTCGATATCGGCATGATTTATAAACTTGATTAACTATTCGGTTTCAGAATAGTTAATGATATCGGCGGGTGACGTCGATATCGGCATAATGTATAAACTTGATTAACTATTCGATTTCGGAATAGTTAATGATATCGGCAGGTGACGTCGATATCGGCATGATTTATAAACTTGATTAACTATTCGGTTTCAGAATAGTTAATGATATCGGCGGGTGACGTCGATATCGGCATAATGTATAAAACTTGATTAACTATTCTATTTCAGAAATAGTTAATGATATCGGCAGGTGACATCGATATCAGCAAAATTTATAGACTTGATTAGCTTTCTGAGATGAAAGCTAATGATATCAAGATTCCTTGACATCGACATACTCTAAAACCTCCTAAGGAAATAACGGAACAAAGATGAACTATTTTGGTTTTAAAAAAAATAAAAATACATATATATATAGTTAATGACACCCACGGTTATGTTCGTGTCAACATTTTCATGAAACTGATTAGTTGATTTCAGGACGGGTAACTAGAGACACTATTGGAGGTCATTAGTGTCGACTATAGTCTCTTCGATGTGAAAAGGGGGAAAAAAGCAGTCAAAATAAATAAATCTTCTTTTATATAACCTTAAAAGGGTGTATATGGTTGCATTTAGAATCTCATATGATTTAACTAGATTGATGGATATGTTGTTCAAATTCTTCTGTAAATTGCTAGTATTTACTTAATTGTTTTACTCATATGAAAAATCTATATTTTGTAGGTTCTTCCCATTCTCGTTAGGAATAGATTTTAAGCCTTAATTCCTTTTTGTATAAGATAGGAACTTAGGGAGTTATGGTGAAATTTTGTTAAGTAGAAGAACATGTAAATTGTATAGAATAGTATATCTGTAAATTTTGTTTCTGTAATATTAAATGTATAAACCTACACTCAGGATATTAGAAAGTACTAGATTATCTTCGAATATTAAACTGTGTTATGTTCGATGTATATGTATATATGTATCTATATGTGAAATCTTCGTGTGCGAATTGACTCTTTTAATTTTTATCTTATGTGTGTGATGTAAGATGGAGTTTGGGAATGAATATGGTCCTAAGCATATTCTGGAATGAATTATGCAGTTGATTGTATTAAAAATGGATGTGATTGTGGATGAGATGAGATTCAAATTGTGTGTAGGTTGTGTTATGGATAACTTGGGATCTCCCGATATAGGGGAGACTCTGTCGAAAATTTCGGCGAGAGAAAAAAAAAATTTCATGCTTCATCTACCCTTTTTAGAAGGGGAAAGATTAAAAAAATTAAACAAATAGGAGAAAAAAATTTAGGGTTGTTACACCACGGCTGGGCTGCTGGAGTAGAGGGGGAGCTTCTAGCGATGACGGGGTGGTGCGAGGAGGTCAGAACTAGTGCTGGAGTTGTTGGCCGAGAGGGGAGAGAGAGAGAGATGGCTGACGGTGGCTGTTGTTTTTAGAGAGAGAGAGGTTGGGCTAACCGAGAGAGAAGAAAAGGGGAGAGAGAAATCACGTCTCTGTCGAAGATGAGGGAGATGAAGTGTGATCGTGGATTGTTTGGGTGTCACCTTGTGTAAGTTCTATGTAATTCCCCTCTGTTCCTAAACTTTCTACTCTGTTTTCGTGAGTTTTCTCCTTTGTCTCTGTAAATCTCTTACTATGTCTATCAATTTTTTTTCTCTTTTCTCGTCTGTCCCCCTCTCCTCTGCATGCAACGGTGCTATTTATATGGGAAGGAGGCATGCACACTGCGTGATAGGTGCTGCCTCTAAATTTTGCAAAGGGCTGCAGAGGCGTGCCATGCACTGTTCAGGTGTCAGAACAGTGCAGACACCTGCAAATTTGATTTGGGGAAGGTGAAATTATGATTTGGTCCCTAAATTTCAAATTGTTCTAATTGCATTCCCAATTGGTTTTAAACTTTTAATTTTGTACAATTGTATCCCCGTCAGAATTTCGAGAGCATCCTTAACTTTGCGAGTTTTTTTTATTTTGGTCCTTGATTTCTAATTTGTGCGATTTAACCTTCAATTGACAATTGGACTCTCAATTCGTTCAATTTGGCCCCTGATTTCGAATAAGTGGCTTGAAAAAAATTCAATTCGATATCCGAAAATTTCAATCTTCTCAATTGAACCCGAATTAAACTCAAGAACCTGATTTTTCATTGATTAAGCCCTTAATAAAAATTAATTTGACCAATTTAAAGTATAATTAAGTCCCTGTGCTTAATTAAATCCTTCATTGGACCCTAAATTAATTCTTTAACACAATTACACTTTTGTATTGCCCAACAATTAAATCGGACTGGCCCATAAAAATATAATTACATCACTTAAATTTTATGCAGATTTATCAAATAATAAATTACTTTATCTTTGAATCTGCATAAAAATAAAATTATTAGCCGAGAAAAAATCACTTGACTTGAAAATAAAATAAAAAGTAAAAGAAAGAACAAAGAGAGAGAAAACAGAAATATCAATTTTCAAATTATCACAAACACAAACTAAAATTTAAGAGCAAAATCTTTCAAAAAAAAAACCACCTTAATAAATAAGAAAATAATAAAATTTAAAACTAAAGCTAAGGTCACACACATATAAACATGGACAAAAATATGGACTATTTTAGAGATATAAAAAATAAAGGAATTAAAATAAAAAATTAAAAGTATAAGGGCCGAAATAAAAACCAAATATATTATTAATTTCAATCAAAGGACGAAATTGAAACAATCAAAACTTCTATACTGAATATAATAAAGGATTAAAACCAATCCGGAAATTAAAAGAATGTGAACCCAATTGAAGCCTAAATATATAATCAATTTCAATCGAAGGACCTAATTGAAACAAATTAAACTTTATACAACAGAAATCAGGATCATGCGAAACAATTAAAAGAAAAGAGATTGAAATGAGAACACCATAAACTGGGGGTTTGCCTTGTACTTTTAGCATGCAGGAGAGAGAAAGGAGAAAAAAACTTTCAACCGACCACCTTCTCGAATCCAACCACCGTGGGGCACAACGCGCCACAGTAGGAGGTAGAGGATACAACAGCTCATTGGACAAGATGTCGGATGGACATTTTACTCCACCAGACGACGCCGCACACACCGCTAGAAGCGGGCGTGGGGCCGAATACTATCGGTCGTGTGGCATGCGCGCACGCAATATTCGGCAAAAAAAAAGAGTCAATTACCGGAACAACTCTCCAGCCAAATATTCAATTTTATCTTATTTGAGGGCATGCTAATATTTAGTCATTTTTAAAAAATATGAAATTCTCGTGGCAACCCTTCCGATCAGAATTTTAATTTGTCTTATTGGGGGGCAGTTTAGTATTTAGCTATTTTTAAAAAATATGAAATTCCTGTGGAACCCCTCCCGGTAGCAACGGGTTTTTGTCTTTTTCGAATGATAGAATGATTATTTTATTGTACAATTAAATATAAAAAAAATAATGAACCGATGAACCGAATAAAAAACATATCATTACAATTCATAGTGTTTTCATTTACAATAAATAGTAAAAGACTGATTTCTTTTAGTTGATCTTCTAATCGGAGCTACCCGCGGTGAGTTGATGGGGGCGTGTAAAGCCTTTTATCTAGCAGTTCTCAAAGCTATAATTTCAACTCAACTAGTTCTATCGGTGCCATTCCATGCAGTGTGTGAGTTGTTATGGGTGTCGTGCCTGATAATTCATAATACATCAACTGAAACCTCTATAACGCTTCGGAATACAAATTTGGTAATTCACTTACTGAGGGAAGATTGGCTACCTTATTATTCCCACCATTTAAATCCATACCCATAGTAAAATACACCTCGCATCCTTTATTCACCATTTCTTGTATGGTTATAGCCAAAATGAAATAATTTGATGACATTTCCTTCTCCTAAAAAAAACCACTCTTCTACCCATCGGTACAAACAAAGTAATTGTTCTTGCAAAGCAGTCCATTTGATTGGATGTCCAACCAAATGATCCACTCCATCCTCTCGGTTGACTTCCTGGAGGCCCAATCCCAGGACTTTTCCCCTGTTTCAGACGCTGCTCCTCCTCCTTTCTGAATCGACTCGGTTGAGATTTTATTATCTGGGGTTTGTGAGAGGTCTGCGCTGAGTAAAATGAGTGTCATTCCTCTTGCTCAGCCCAATTTGTACCTGTACTCGCCTCCAATGTATAGGTTGGCTCTATAACTTCTCTATGTACTCGAACTATAAAGCAACCAATCCTTGTCTTAGTTCTTGGCGTAGCTTGTCGCACGGTCTATCAATGATTTGTTGTCCAGTGGAACAAATTGAGGGGGCGAACAGAGAGAGGTCATCAAATCTGCTCTCACAATCTAATACTATCACCTTTCCTTTATTCTACATTGAAAATGAGAGAAAAAGTGGGTCGCAAGCTGTTTCCTGAACCCACCCCAAAAACAAATTCCGTGAGTCCTACGAGATTGAATGACTTCCCAGTTCCCACCAGTCTTGAGGTACTTTCATCTGCAATTTCAACATCTTGTTCCCCAAAAATCTCATATTCTTTACTGTCCTTACCAACACGACTATATCATCTGAAGATGGAGGGGCAATCGAGGCTGATGGCGGCGTTACGGCCATTGGAGCCATTTTACCTGACATGCTTCCGATAACCAGTGTTAGGAAACATAAGGTGTTAGTGCAGCTACTGGTGGCGCTAATGGGGGCACCACCTCCTCTTGGCCTTGTAGTCCCAACCCTCATGGGAGGCAAAACATTATTTCTTTGGGTCCTTCTTGAGCCTGAACTCTAACTCATCCCCAGCACTCTACTGTTGGAATACATGTGAAGTTAAAGAATCTAAAACAGGTTTTACTCGTTTATCTAGACCCATAAAATAGAGATTTTCCCCCGACATTTCACAAACAAAAACACTTATCATAACAAATCAAAGAACATCATGCACCTACATTAAAAGCAAAGCAATTATCTTATATTTTCAAATACCTAACTACAAATTAAACATTTAATATTCCTACTTTAGTTATGCTAAAACTTCTATATAATATTAACATAAGGATATTAACAAAGTACATACATTCGTTACATTCGTGACGATGTTTAAAATGGATAAATATATATCAAAATACATGATAATTACGCTAGTTTATTTGAATTTCATACACACAACAAAATAGTCCTCAAAAAATATATACAATGAATTATTTAACTTAGCATTACTTGGGATCAAACTGTTTAATTTAAACCCAAGCTAGATAAAAAAACTAGATTGATAAATTTTAAAATCAAACTGTTTGATTGAATTTAATAATATTGCTAAGTAATTATTCATACTCTTAATATTTTTATAAGTTAAAAAAAAAATTAATTAGTAGAACAAGAAAATATACTCGTATAATAATGATTTCTACTCCCGTTGTTAATATGGTTCTCTGTAGCAGACTTGTTAATTTCGTTCTGTTCCAACTGGAATGGCCAGAACGTTCCGTGCCATTAAAAAGACCGAGACAAAACGGCGTCATTTTCGTCTCTGTTTTAATTCCGGCCTGTTCCAGAAATTCCGGCTAAGTTCTAGCCGAAATATCTTGGTACTGTTCTGACTCAAAATCATAATATTTCTTTTAGTTTAGAACATTTTACTATCATAATATTTTGGAATTTTAGAGATGTTTCTAATTTTGAGATTATCTTTGTTTGACTTTGTGTTTGTATTGTATAATTTAAAGTTAATTTATCTTGAATTTAAATTATACTTGTTAAATTAATATTTTAATTTTTTTTCATATATATATATATATATATATATATATATATATATATATATATATATATATATAATTATACATGAACAGTACAACCCTGAAATGCTCCGAAACCAAAACATTCTGTTTCAATAGAAAAATCAGAATAGCGACCGGAACGGTAGTGGCAACCTTGCTATATAGTCTACAGTTGTCCAAAATATGACAATCAACAGCGTGAATATGATTTTTTCAATAGCGTGAATATGATTTTTTCAATCATAGCCAGCACAGTAATTAGTAATTACTACTAATTATTCAAAGGAAATCACCATTATTATTTATAAAAAAAAAGTCAAGAAAAAAAAGTAATTAGCATTACTATACATACCATTTGTCGAACCTGCACCATAATTGTGATTATAAGTTCAAAATTTTTACTGTTGCACAATGATAAACTACTTTCTATTAAAAGTTATTAGTAACTTAAAAGCATCCTTCACAAAAATATGTTCATTAACATATTATAAACCCTTATAAGAAATTTATTTATGTAATATGTGGTTAGAATCTTGAAGAGAAAGTTGTCAAGCTATGTGATGTGGTGACAAAAGACTCGAGATCTGTCTTGCAGATTTTGAATTCGAATCGGGACATGTTCATCTTTAATAACCCAGGACAGCATAGATTTTAGTCGCTTAACCTGGATCCGCAAAAAGTATCTAAAGAGAGGTAAGATTCCTTGAATTAAAAAATATTGAAGAGAAATAATTTATTTATTCGTACTTAATGTATGTTCTGAAGATACATAAATTTATTCAAAAATGAATTATTTTTATTTCTCTTGTGTACCACATAAAAACTATTATTAAATATACCAAAAACCTATACTTTTATCTCTCACATAAAATTAGACTCATCATTAAAATTATTTATCAATGTTGATTTTGTATGAAAGGAGAGAATATAAGTAATGATATAACTCCTCATGTGTCGCATATAATACAAAACACATAATCAGCGTGGTGTTTTCACTGTGCTCCCTCTCACAGATCACTGTGGATTCGAGCAGTGTAGGGGCGATTTTGGCCTCGGCCGCGCGGCAGAAGGGGCTGGGCAAACGGGGCTAATTCTGGTTTTTCCTTGTTTTTTAAATAATCATATATGCACAGTGTATTCACCCTTTAACCCCCGGTAATAAGACAAAAAAGGCATCCGGCTGAGGGGCACCGGCGTAATTGCGCGCGACTGGACCGGCCCGGTCCGCCGTAACTTTTTTTTTTAATATTTTCTGAAATGGCTAAATACGGTTATAGCCCCTAATAAGACAAAAACACTGAATTGGGTGCAGGGTTAGAACGGTAATTGACCCTATTTTTTCAATTTTTTAATCGGTGTCTGTCAGGGCGTGAGGCGCACGCACCAGACGGTTTTTCGCCTCATGCCCTGTTTAGGTGGCGCGTGCGGCGTCATACGGTGGGCGGAAATTGTCTACTAGAGGCTATATCGATGCGCTGCCGCGTGGTCTTCCTCCCACGGTGGTGCGTGTAACCACCAAATGTCGGTGGACGCGGCGGAGGTCGGTTAAAGCTGCCGGCCACGTTTCTCTCTCTCCTGCACGTCAATGTGCAGGAGAGTCCCCCATATTTCGTTACTTTTCACTTCGGTCCCTCTACTTTTAATTTGGTTTTTGGTCCTCATTTCTTTTATATAAGTTTTGATTTAGTTCGATTGGGTCCTCCGATTTTAATTGATTGAATGTGAAAGTTTCACTTCGGTCCTTCTACTTTCAATTTCCGGGTTGGCTGTATATAACTCAATGAATTCGGTACACAAGTTCCGATTTTTGCAATTTTGTCCTCTGATTTCAATTGAAAATAAATGTAATTTGCATTTCAGCCCTTTGACTTTTAATTTTTTAATTTAATCCCTTTATATTTGATTTTCATTTCAGCCCTTACACTTTTATTTTTTTAATCCTTACTTTTGTCCATGTATATATAAGTGTATTTAACACAACAACAACAACAACAATAATAATAATAATAATCATGATTTAATTATTTTTCATTCTTACTCTTTTCTTTTTTTTTTCCCTCCCGATAATTTGATAAAAAAATTTTTGCCAGTAATAGCAATGATAATTTTTTATTTATTTATTTTTATCTTTTGTTAAAGTTTCTGGGATATTTTTAGTCTTTCACTTACTTATTTTTCTTTCATTAGTAACATAATAATAATAATAATAATAATAATAATAATAATAATAATAATAATAATAATGGTGATTATTATTAATATTATAATAATAGTGATTATGTACATTATTATTATAATAATAGTGATTATTTATTCTTTCATAATAATAATAATAATAATAATAATAATAATAATAATAATAATAATAATAATAATAATAATTTTTTAATTGGTTTTTCTTGCTTGCTGTTTTGTTTATGCTTTTTATTTTTTCCCTCGGTATAATTTAATAATTTTTGTTGTTTTTATTCTGGCGGCAATAATAATTTTAGATGTTAAGACTCCGATGTTACTATTGTTATAATATTTTAAATTAATATTGCTTCCTTTTCCCTTTTCTTTTTTTATTTGCTCTTTCTATTAATTGATTTTTATAATTTTATTATCTGCACAATAATGATTTCAGTAATTTTTTTTTCTTATTCAAAATTTTGCTCTTTTTTCTAATGTTAGTGCGCGCTCTTTTGTGATCGTTTATGACGCAATACCTATATTCTAAAAGATGTAATCTATGCTTATGTGACAAACTCAACTTAAAATTTTAAACATTTTATCTCCTAATCTATAACTTTTATTTACTTATATCATATAAATTTATCGTTGTAGATTTAATTATGTTAAATTATATACAAAAAAATACCCGCGGCAACGCGCGGGCAATTAGCTAGTGTGTGTGTGTATATATATATATATATATTACAGAGGCGGACATTGCCCAAGTGAAGCATTATTAGCAAACCACAAATTGGGAGATGCGGTGCCACCCAAATCAATTATTAATTGCCAGTTTATCAGTGTCTAGATTTTTTTTATTTTAAATTAATTTTTTATATACAATTAGATTATTTTATATGCTGATGTTAAAAATAATTTTTTAAAAAATATTTTATATATTTTTAAACAAAAAAACACTTTGAAAAACAATCTTCACCGTATTTTCAAGTAGACTTTGAAAAGTCTGTTTGAGATTGTTTTTGAAAATATTTTTTGCTCGATAATTTTACAAGTTGACAGGAATATAAAAAACATGACAATCAAACACATAAAACTATTTTTTATTAAACCGCAAACTTAACTACAATTTCAATTATAAATCATATCTAAAAATATTTTTCATAATAATGTTTTTTTTACTTCGACCCAGCAGTAACTGCAATAACATACCGGCTATTAACCAATCGCACGGGTGTGTGTCCTTTGTGAATTATGAGCTGTCCCCATTCTTGACAAGGATTCTTCTGTGCTGCTTTCAGGAACAGACGGGATGCACGTGCATTGACCGCTACGATTTCACCTTCTCTTTCCTTCACTGCATGAAAGGTGAAAGCTTTGGCGCCATTTACGAAACCTGCAGCCGGTAAAAAGATTTTAGTAAATAATTCATATTCTTACAGCGGCATCCAGTTTATCATCTGGTCGATGCATAATTAATACAGGACAAACCGGTAACGTGTGTGAATGACCATAATGTGCCCTTCCTTCCTAGAGAAGAGCACCCATGCAGAAGTAATTGGGAGTTTAAATTCAGACGCAGAGCTTCACGTGCGACTAGTCAAACGTAGGCATGGCTCAGCTATGAGCCCTAGCATGGCGGAGTTCTGGTTCTCATGAGTTCCACTAGAAGAACTGAACTCGAAGGATTATCTGCCTGTCTGAAAGGGCACCATGAACTCGATCTGGTTATGGTTTTTTTATGAAAGATTTATGAAAGAAAGAAAAAAGTATTTGGGATGGATACTAGACACTAGCAATCTCAACATAACAGTGAACGTGCGTGCATGCAAGAAAAATACTATGTGATAAATAGCATGTAAGATAACAAATGCTGGATTAAATCAATTGATTTGATGTAAATAGATTAAATATAATTTGTTTTTTTTCACAATTTAATGATATACTAGATAAAAGAAAAACTATGTTTTTTATTTTATTTGTAACATCTTTGCAATGATGAAAATTAGAATTGGAGATTACTAATTTTATCCTAGCATTAAATTTTATTCATAAAATTGGAATATGATTTCTTAATGGTCATAGTAAAGTTTAATTTTAATCAAATTCCTTAACTTGGGTATGTTAATTAATATATACGAGTGAAATTTAGAAATAAAATTACTTTAATATATCAAGTATTTAGAAAATATTTTTATTTGAAGAAGGTATGATTTGGGTTCATGTTCATCTAATACAGAACTTCATGAGTTAATGTATTGTGAACACTTAATAAATAAAACAGGTTACTGAATATATGGAACCCAAAGTAATTAGTCCTTACTTTAACTAGGTCCAAAAAAAAATGGATTTATGGAACATGTGAGAACATTGCCAAATTCTAAGGCATTATGAATGATACTGGACAATCCTCTACAATATGAGTATCATATTTATTTTTCATTAATCTTGTCAAATGTAGAAGACTTTTCAACCCCTCTTTTTTCCCCCCTAAAAACAACAAGATTCACGTAAGAGGTTTATAAGTTTTTATCTTTTAAGATAACAAAATATATAGATTTTAAAGCATTAACAAACTTAAAACTCAAGAACAAACATTTTTGTTTCTTTAATATAAGATTTTGTAAAGTCATTTATTATCTCAATTAATTTAATATATTTTTTTATAAAGATATTGATTTTAGTTCTCCTGATTGAGGTTATTTTTGCAGACACTCAAATTTTCTATTGTAAGGGAGAAGTTTCTTAGATAACAAAGAAGAAGTTCAAACACTTAAACATGTTGATTAACTAGTATCTCAAGCGATAAATAACCTTTTATTTATATATTTTGGATTTTGAACATCACTAGAACTAATTAAAAATAAATATTAAAAAAACATATATATATATTTCATATGGCACATCATTAATTTGAAATAATTTTGTTTAAAAAAATACAATTTTAAAAGTATTTATAAACAGAAATCATCTTCAAATCACGCAATTAAAATTCAAACTCGCAATCTACCTTCTGCACCCCTGGTACTAGCGGCAGAGGTCCTGAGTCCTGGCTAGCTCGGTGGATTTCATTTCCTTCGGCCTCACTCCGATCAAAGCAAAATTTACCATCTCCAATTACACGCAGCAAAATCCTGCTTCCTTCAAAATCTTAAGGCTTGTTCCTGAATTACAGGTTGAAATTCTATTTGTGCTGGAGTTGTATTTTTTCAATTCAAATAGTATGTTTTTTTTTTTTCATTTGGAGTATTATTATGTGTTATTTTGATGTTGTACTTTTATATATAATTGAAAATTATATTATTCAAATCGATATGACTTGATTGACTTGATAACTCCAAAAACAATCAAAATATCTGATAAAAAAATAATTTAATTAAAAAAATTAAAGATACATTTTAAAAAATATGTTGAAATGATAACATATTGAATCAATCTATATCAATCTAAGTTAACCTTTTAAATATGTCTTTCAGATCATGAGATTATAATAACTTTAAATAATACAAATTAAAATAAATTATGAAGTTCAATTCACAATTATGAAATTGAGAAAAATCAATCTAAAAAAACACAATAAAATAATCTTTTTAAACAAAATTACGACCATTGGTTTTTATTAGACTTCTTATAAGTCTAACAATCAAATTAAAAAAATAATACCGTGAAATGGAACAGAAACAAAACATTTTAGCTAACATTTAAACATAATTTCTAAAATAAACTGAAATTCTAAACTAAGAGCCTGTTTGGCACGGTGTTTCAACCGCCGTGCCGCAAAAATTCAATTTTTTTTCATTTTAAATGAATATATTTTGGTGTTTTTAGATCATTTTGATATGTTGATGTCAAAAATGATTTTTAAAAAAAAATAAAAAAACATCATTTTGATGATTTCGGCACGAAAAACACTTTGAAAAGCAACCGCAACAGCTCTCCCAAACAGGCTGTAAGTAAAATTTATTCTGATTTATTTTATTTAGCAAAATAAAACAAAAAATATCAACCATTCCAAAAAAAAAAAGAAAAAAAAGAGTAAAGTTCTCTTTCACTCTGACACTCTTTCTCCACTTCTTACATATAGACTTCTATGCCAAAGTCCATTTTTAAAAGAACTCTCTGGGTTCTATTTTACCTCAATTCAGAATCTGGAAAGAAACATCTCAGGATACACAACCTCCTTCGTTCATGGCCGGAGAACTTTGGGTTGGTATTTTGGTTGGTATAATTGGTGGTATGTTAGGTCTAATAATGAATCATTTTCTGCCCATGTTCTTGAAGCTCGGTGATAATGTCCCAAAAGGCTCTTTTGGGTGGCCTATACTTGGTGAAACCCTCGGTTTCTTGAAGCCTCACCCTTCTAACACCATTGGTGCGTTTCTTCAAGATCATTGTTCCAGGTAAGAGAAATTCTCATTTTCATTGCTGCTGGTTCCACCGTGAGAATGTTTTGCCAGTTTAGTGGGAAATGCTTTGGTGGGATTTTTTCAGGTACGGGAATGTGTTCAAGTCCCATTTGTTTTTCTCTCCGACGGTGGTGTCCTGTGACCAGGAGCTGAACTATTTCATTCTTCAAAACGAGGGCAAGCTATTCCAGTGCAGCTATCCGAAGCCCATCCATGGAATTCTTGGCAATGCCTCCATGCTGGTGGCTGTCGGTGATACTCACAAGAGACTCAGAAATGTGGCTATCTCTCTGGTTAGCATTACTAAATCAAAGCCGGAGTTCTTGAATGACATCGAAAGAATTGCAGTTCAAATACTGAACTCTTGGAAAGATAAACAGCAGGTCATGTTCTGTGAAGAGGCTAGAAAGGTTCATATTCCTTTAATCGCCCATGCTTTTTGGTTATCTTTTCTTTTCCTTTCCTGATAAATTTTCTATTTCACAGTTCTCATTCAATGTAATCTTAAAGCAAGTGCTTGGTTTAACATCAGAGGAGCCGGAGACTGGAAAAATTCTTGAAGATTTTCTTGCTTTCATGAGAGGACTAGTATCCATCCCTCTGTATATTCCTGGCACTCCTTATGCCAGAGCTGTTCAGGTACTCAGATATTCATATGTTCAAAAGAAGGTTTAGCTAAAGCTACCTAGACAGCTACACCTTTGTTTTCTTCAAAAAAGAACTGTGCAATCTCAATAATTTAGTGATCCCTTTTCTTTTGTTTGAAAAAGAAGGCACGTGACCAGCTTTTTGTTGACCCCTCTTTACAGGCTAGAAGCAGAATATCTTCGAGAGTTAAAGCAATTATAGAGGAAAGAAGATCAAGAAATGGTAGGCGTTGTGGAGTAAGGAATGATTTTCTTGAAATACTTCTAAGTGTTGATACCTTATCTGAAGATGAAAAGGTGAGCTTTGTGCTGGATTCTCTTTTGGGTGGATATGAAACTACGTCGCTTTTGATGGCCATGGTGGTGCATCTTCTAGGCCAGTCACCCACTGCATCAGAGCAGCTAAAGGTAGCCACCACCTTTTCTTCTACACATGCACCTTTCCCTGATTCCATCATGTATGTGCATACTTTTATCACTAAATACGAATCTGAAGTAACATGTTCTCGGCAATTGATTTGTTAGTGTTGCTGATTTTTGAGCTGTAGCTAGAGCATGAACAAATAAGGAGCTCGAAGGAGAGAGATGAGTTTCTGAATTGGGAAGATTATAAGAAGATGGGATTCACTCAAAATGTAGTATAATTAGCTTCCTCTCATTAATTACCTCTCAGTTTCAGCCATGCATGTTCTAGCTGAAACGATGGCTCAGCCATTCTTCGATAACTATCCTGGTTTTTGGCTTGCAGGTCATCAGTGAAGCTCTCAGATATGGAAACATTGTAAAATTTGTGCACCGAAAGGCTCTGAAAGATGTCAAATTTAGAGGTCAATGCATAACCAGAACATTTTCTGGTTTTTCCCTCAATCAATATGCATGCATGCACCCTCCTTGTTAATTGAAAGACTCATTCATGGTTTCTCTTTTTCGCCCCTTTCAGACCACCTAATTCCATCTGGTTGGAAGGTCCTACCTGTTTTCACAGCTGTGCATTTAGACTCATCTGTCCATGCAAATGCTCTCCAGTTTCATCCATGGAGATGGGAGGTGATTAATAGCATCAATCTCAAGATTCTCGATGTATAAGACTGTCCTCCAATGGTCCAAAAACTAATTCTGAAGGGAAAAGATAAATCATTTATTCTACTTTTCTGGCTTTCAGTGGACCTGACCTGCTAGACCACTAATCATATTCTATTCTAACTTCTTAAAGGGAAAAATTATTGGTCTCCTCTGTGACGCAGGCTCAAGATCAAACTTGCAAGAAATTTACACCTTTCGGTGGAGGATCTAGATGCTGTCCCGGATCTGAACTTGCCAAGATTGAGATTGCCTTCTTCCTTCACCACCTTCTTCAGAATTTCAGGTGATGACAGAGTTCTAAATATACTTTTCAGTACTTTCGATCTAGAGTTGAATTTCTTGAGACCAATGGCTCTTTTATTCTGTAGATGGACAGCCGAAGATGTTGACCAACCCATGGCATATCCATACGTTGAATTTGGAAAAGGGCTGCTGATAAATTTGGATCGTTGTTCTATTTAAGCCCCCAATTCCTCTCCTGGTTTTTTCTTTCAAGGCTGGGAGTGATTTATCTCCGAGTTATGGCCTAGGCAACTCATAATGCCTTGCCTTCGTCTCAAGTGTTATATGGTGTCGTCTCCTACCTTTCTGTTTCATGGAAAAATGATCTTCTACCTTGCTCGGCTTATGAAGGCCTTTCTTTCAATCTTGCCAAGGATTGTAATTCTGTCAGCTCTTTCCTCAACCTCCAGTACAATATTAAAATAACCCGTCTTTTCGCTGCTGTTATATATTATATTATTTTGTTTGACCTCCTTTGAACCGAATTGAACAATAAAAAATGTCAAGATAAAAAGGGACAATATTAGGTAATTGATATTATTATAAGAGCAGAGTACAGAAATTATTCTATTCATCAATGGCTTCTGTCCTTTGTTTATTCTAATGAAAGTAAACATTTTCTTGAAGATAAATATTTGTAAAACGCCAGGCTAGCCATAGCCACCAAGTAGAAATTGGAAAGAGGATTAATCTAGAACCATTTTACTACGATAGGACTTCTCACATGATGCTTCCTGTCAGACCATATCAGTTCTCCGAACACGTAGTCCTTCATCCCCCCATTGTCTTTGCCTTCCAAGGTAACAGTGAAGGCCTTCTCTTCGCCGATCTTCTTGAACTCCAGCTTCTCTGGCTCAACAGAAACAGAAACCCCAGTTGGGTTTCTGATTCGAACTCTGTAAGTTCCTGGAGAGCCAACGTTTTTAACTGTTCGTGACAGTGTGATCGAGCCATTGAATGTGGGGACGGTAATGGAAGGGTAGTTGAAGCTGGCAAGATTAATGGGCTTGGTGGGACATTCATAAGGTGTATCCGAGAATGTTGAGATTTGTTTATCGCTGTACCCCAAGGCACACAGAAAGTTGAGGTAATCATTAACGGTTAAGTCATAAACCAGACCTGGATCCATAGCCTGGTTTGGTCTTATGTGACCAGCTCCATAGCTGAATGGCGATGCCTTGGTGTGGTTCGCATTCAGAATTGGTTCCATCGTGTTATCTCGTGTCATCGCTGTTGAATTCAGGAAAAACAGAAGATCTGGTTTGCATTTTCTTGATTTGAATGAGTACGGAATAAGCTAAAGCTCACTTAATCTGCAGATGCACTCACCAGTAGTCATAATTGCTGATTTAATCGAAGCAGGGCTCCAAGTAGGATGCAGCGTCTTAAGAAGGCCAACCACGCCTGAAACATGAGGGCAGGACATCGAAGTGCCTGATATCGAATTGAATAGAACTCGTCGCCTGTCAAAATCTTGATTTGTTGGTCCCTGAGCTTCTGTGAAGGCAGCTATCACACTCACTCCTGGTGCTGTGATATCAGGCTGAGAATAGAGAAACAGTCGCTGAATATATACTCGATAGAATACTGACAAATATCTGAAGCAAGAAGGTATTCCTGTTGGAGAAATACCTTGAGAATATCTGGTGCGATGGTGTTGGGCCCCTTCGATGAAAAAGCGGCCATGACGGGGTCTGGCTTCGTGCCAATTTTTGTCACTGGAAGAGTGATATAAGCAACGGGATACCTGTCGAGAGTATAGATTTTGATCGGTGTCAATATATCTGAAGATATCAGAATAAAAATGTATTAGGATATCAGGATTTATTTACTGTTATCTTACTCTGTGGAGTTGATATATTTGAAGATAGCAACACCGCTGGTGTAATTGATATGCGATGCAGGAAGAACGTGAGGATCGGCAATAATTTCATTCCCGGAATCCTTATTATTGGCAAGAACCATCCCCACAGCACCGGCCAAAGCAGCTTGCTGACCCTTGTCAACTCTTGCGTTTATCCCTCGGAGACAGACTAGGATCTTCCCCTTCACTTTTCCGGGATCAAGCGATCCGGCCATGCACAGCAGGCTGCATGACACATACAGAAATTAAAAAAAATTACATGTCTTGGCAGATAATTTCAAGGATTTCCAGTGCAGAAAAACGATATCGAATTACTTTGAAAGGTTACTAATCAGAGGGAATAAGGAATCAGAATGGACGAGAACATAAATTCTTCAATCCTTACGCGTTTTCAACTGATGCATTAGCTGCTCTAGCATCTGCAGCACTCATAAGCGGAAAGAGCTTGTTCTCTGGCAAGGGTTTAGTTGACAAACTCTCCCCCTGAAAAACCATCAAATATAGGTGGCGTAAATTTCACCAGGCATGTCTTTAAATAGCTCCATTCGTTATAAAAAAAAATCTTTCTCCCAAGATTCATGGAAGAAGAAGGGATCATGAGTAGGAAAGGGGAAGACACCTTAAAGCTGATATTGTTTCCTAGGACAACATAGCTAGGAAACTCTCTGTCCATGGTGCTGGCCCCGACTGTGATCTCCCATGGTGCAACATTGGAGACGGTTCCATCAGCAGGGCCTGAATTTCCAGCAGAGCAGATCACTACAATGCCATGCTTCACGGCATGGAAAGAGCCAATTGCGACACTATCATTGAAGAATGCGGTGGGATTTCCTCCTAGCGACACAGACAATACATCGACGCCATCGCTGATTGCAGCATCGAAAGCTGCTAAGATATCTGCATCAAAGCACTCGTCTCCATCTACTGGGGGATAGCAAACCTTGTAAGCTGCCACCCGGGCCTTCGGCGACCCTCCTTTTGCAGTTCCGTTGCCCAAGTAAAAAACACTCGCGCCAGCTACAAAGTTACCTCCTGCTGTTGATAAGGTATGGGATCCATGGCCATCTTCATCTCGAGGCGAATCGAAGGAGGAATTGAGATGGCCAACGATTGAAGCATACCCTTTGTTGAAGTACCTGGCCCCAATAAGCTTCCTTCATGTGCACAGATAATTAGTTAGCAAGCAGAAGAGAATGCCTCATCTGAACCTTGCAAACAAAATATTTTGGAAACTTGTACAAATCTATGAAGAGTGTAAACACAGTATGAAATCTGGGTGTTTCAAGGTGGCGCAGCAACCGCAGAAAAATAAATAATAATAATAATAACAAAGATACTTATTCCAGTGGCCTCTTCTTAAAAGGTACAAAGATAAACAAGAGTTGCCTATAATGCACATGGGATCATGTTAGCGATAGTTGAACTTTGCACGCTGACTCTTGCATGCATGAGAGGGTACTAGAAAATGCTGGCGAAGAGGATGCTAGAGATTTAAAGCAAACTTTACTATATTTTATTAGAATACTACTAATATATAGTTAATACGATGATTTGTTGGTTACTCGAAGAAATCCATGCTGTCCTGCTTTTGGAACACAAAACATCAGAAAGTGTTAATGCAGAACAGCATCGTCAAATATTTTAATCTAAGACATAGATAGTCAAATGGATAGGCACTCATTTCATAGTTTGGGACAAGAAGTTTTAAAATTTAATTAAGAAATATGTTTTGTCAGGCTGTGACAGTACTCTAAGGTGTGTGTGTGTGTGTATTTACAGTTGACCTTGCTTAATTTTGTTAACAAACAGAAATATAGAGAATATTAAATCGATTTGAATATTTTACACACGCAAAAACAAGAGGGAAAATCCAAATATTTCAGAAAGAAACGATAACATAGCTAGCTAGGTGGCTGGCTGGCTTTACAAGAAGAATCCAAATGGACAAGCTTGATGGGATACCAGCAATCCCCACCATGATGAGGAAGGAATATTTCACTTTCTTTAAAATCAATTGCAGCTTGCTATAGATTCCACAAAGTCCATCGGCTTTTTCTGAATATCCCCACCAATTTTCTGACCGTAATTGGCCGTTTACAAGAATCATTCTGGACGCTGTTGCTTTACTCAGCACATCTCTTTTTCGTAAACGCACGCCAATGGTAGTCGAAAGCATGGGAAGATGCTTGCATCACTAATGGCAGAAATCTTTTGACAATGAACATATGACCACGCAGCCAATATGCAATATTTTTTAGTCTTAGTTTGACATTTATGTAGCTACACATCTTCACAGAAACAGTAGAAAAGAAAGTCGGTAACAAAAAGAAGACCTGTTGCAGTGAAAGCCAGGATCAGATCCATTTTGACATATTCCTTTCCACTTTGATGGAATCGGTCCCAGCCCTTCATCACTAAAGCTTTCAGATTCGGGCCACGCTCCTAGCAGATTCCATTTAAACAAATTAAAAGCTAGTTACAGGGTATGAAATTAGCTTATTAACTATTCCTTTTCTTCTCTAAAAAATCTCGAATTTGAACCATCAAAGTATATATGCATGGAGAAAATCCTATCCAAACCGTATGCTTGCAGCTTGCTATATCATTCTGCTTCGTTTTGGATCATAATTATTATTATTCTATTATTTTTCTTAGTGGTCATATATGGAGGTCGGCTAGTCAACAGAAACAAAAACACCAAAGAAAGATTCAAAGAAGTTGGAATACACCGACGTGATTTGTGGACTCTATTAACGCTAACCTATGATTTTTTTAATGATAAACAAGTGCGTGGTTTTCTGAATTCCAATTGCATTATTTAAGACAACGATGCATGTCCAAATTCAACTTAGAAAATTCAAATGAAGACAGAGATAATGGTAGAGTAGAAAAATACACCTTAACGTTATCACTTTAAAGCACCTAACCTCATAGTTCCAGGCTTAAACTTCGTTGAATGTTAGCCAGTTTTCATTGCAATAAAATGTCACTATTTTTATTTAGTATAAGATTTCTGTAGACTGCTTCAACTAGCATTTAGAGAAAAAATGGCTAACCAGTGTCCAAGTTTCCAATAATTGTATCTTCGCCAAATCTTGCTTTCTTCCAAATTGAGCCAGAAGGAACGACTCCATCTTTCTCGAGTCCCAGAAAGCTCCATGAATGAGTTGTGTGTTGTTTTCTTCCCTGGTTCAAGAAGACCGACACTACTTCTGGATGCTCTGCAATGGATAAGGAAGATAACTCAATAATTACTAGCCAAACAAAACAGGGGCACAAACAGAGAAGAAGCAAGAAACAGTAGTTTCTACTGGCTATCTCGGCTGCTACTTCATCTTCTAAAGTTGCAGCAAAGCCATTGATGTGCCTCGTGTACGAGTAAAATATAGCATCTTGAGCGAATTCACGACTGCCTCGTAAGAAATCAGAAACAAAGTTAGTGATCTAGCCATGGAAAAACAGTCATTTCTTCTTTAGCTACACTTGAACACCCATTACCTTCCCAAGAAGGATCCAAGAAATTCATAATGAGAGTCCCTTACTCGATTTGCATCGAAAGACGAGGGACTTGGGCCATGAGAATGGCCTCCCAAGTACACCACATACGGCTGTAAGCACCATTACACACACACACACACAGAAAACAGAGATTAAATATGTTGAAATATCAAGCTGCGCCACCATACAACAGAACCCATAAAAAGTGATAGTGGGTGCGTAGTTTACTGTACAGTTAATTTCTACAGATATTGAATGCTCACCTTTATGGAGGCAAAGGTGGGTCTCTGCAGTAGAGTGAGAAAAAGAAATGGCAGGAGGCTTGGAAGTATCATTTTGCTTGCGGCCTCTATCAGTAGATAATGGCGATAGTAACTTACGTGCTCGGCTATTCCCCTGTTTATGGCTTTCCATTTATACCAAAAAATAATGGAACAAGTACAGTGACGACGCCATTCCAAACCTCGAATGGAGCCCAGACGTAGCTCTCTACGCCTCGAATTTAAAATTCATTGGTTGGTGGTTCGCTCTCCATTGAAATCTTCTTTTATCTTTTTCGGATGCTGTTTCAACGTGTATCGACAAAAGATAGCTTGATAGAATATTTGAAATCATAAGGTGTTCTTGATGTGTTGTTTTCATTTATATCAATTAATAATCATCATGTTAGATCTCTTACGAAGTTGTGAACTTCAATTGAATTGTGTTTTTTTATTGTTATATCTTGGGTTGATAAACTAATCTCGTTTGACCACTAGTTAATGAAATGACATGGTAACTTCTATGGGTTTTCCTATAAATTTCTATAGAAGATGTTCACTACAAGACTAAAAAGTATAGGAGTGTAAGAAGAGTTGAGTGAGTAGCATGAATGGTAGACAAACTTATGATTGTTCTTGAGTTTTTAATTGAAGATATTTACCTAGTGATCAGGGTATTTATATACCTTTATCATGTCAACTTATCTCATATAGAGTGGTATATCATGTTAGATTAAGCTCATATGAATAGAGAATTGTTGACAATTTTCTGGGTTTAAAAATGAATGAGGGTGGAGTAATTAGTATAGTATTGATAGATCAATATATTTTGTACTAAAATATATTTACTTAAAAGGTTCATAAATAGAGAGACCGAAAGAAAGAAGACTTATCATGATAGCTTAACAATATTAAACCAAACTCCATCAGGTTTGGTTACATGTCAGACACAAAAGCTTATGGGTCTAGTAATATGTCATACCCAATTCATTTAGGCTCGACTATATATCAGGCCCAAATACTTGTGGGTATGGCAAGATGTCAGACTTAACTTTCTTGGGATTGACTATTTAGCAAACACAAGTGCTCGTGGGAGTGACAATATACCATACATAACTTTCATTGAGCTCAACCACGTCCCTAGGTTCAAACGCTTGTGGATCTAACAAAATGTCAACCTCAACTCTTTTGGACTCCACCGTGCACTAGACTTGGGTGCCTTTCAAACATTCTTGGGTCTAGTATCATCCCATATTACAATAAGAAACATAAGATTATCATATCCCTAGTCCCTAGCTAGGTTATCAAAACTTATTTCAAATCATTCAAAAAATATATATTTTATATCTATTATAATGGCTTTTGTTTTTATTGAATAAAAAACGCAGATTATGAATCATGTTTTTTTTGTTAACAAGATATATTAATAAGAAAAAGGAGGGATTATGTTAGAAAATTATTCTATTTTATAAAATTTAGATTACCACAATTCTTAAAAAAAAATTGTTGTCATGTAATGAGATAAGAAAATGGAGGGCACTCCACGAAACAAGATGAATATCTTAATATATAATTATTTTTTAATTTATTGATGTAGTTTTTAGTTAGCATTGACACAAAAAATGCATATCTATTAATACATGTGATTTTAAATTTATTTTGTTAAATACATAAATTGGGTTTTGGTTTACAATTAAAGTTTATTTTAGTGTTAAAAAAAACACATATAATGCTTGTACGTTCTCTTCTTACATTAAAAAACTTGTGATTCAATCTACTTGCTGGCGAACTGGCCGGTCATGGTATCTCCATCGTGGACCCAAAAGCAGAAAGTAATATTAGATTAATTTTACTTTATAATAATCTAATTATTGCCAAATTGTAATCAATTAATCATGACCCACTTTAGGAAATGATTCTCACGTGGCACAAAAACGCATGCATTACGTTGCTAAGCCACATTGTTTGGCAATGCGATTTCAGTGCAATTAAATACACTTTTAAATTAATTAGAAGTTTTTTAGAAAATTATATTTTTATTATCTAAGCTTATTTCTCTTCTCAGTTATAATAAAAACTTAATTTTACAAAAAATATAATTTATATTTTATAAAAAAATACCTTTTCAAATCATAATCCAAAAACTACTGGAATATCAAAAGAATATTATGTTAAGTTCTAAAAACATGTATGATACTGTATTTCAAAATAAAAAAATATTTTTAAAAACAGTTTCAATCAATCTTTAAAACAATCACTAACAGCCGAAGAAATAAAAGTAAAATGACTTTTTAGCAAACTGCACATCAAATCATCAAATAAACATATAATTTTATAAAAAATAAATTAAAATTATTTATGAAAGCAAATTTAAAATCAAATAATATTGATGGATACTATTTATATGAAGGGTTTGTTTAAAAATATAATTGAATTTTTTTTTCAAATTTATTTCAATTCATAAATATATCAAAATAATTTTTAGTTTTTTATAAAAAAAAATTATATAAATATATCAAAAATAATCTATAAATACAAAAAAAATCTAATTTAAAATAGTAATAATAAAAAAAAATTAAAAAAATATTTTCAAAACAAACTAATAAACAGGGGAGGTGAACTGGTTGCACCCACTAGTCGGGTAAAAATAATAAACCTCCTGACGCAAAGGTAAAAATTTATATGAGAAGTTGACTGTACATGATTAATAAATCTATATTTTAATTCTTGAAAACTGTACAACGCCGAGAAATACGAACCAAAGATTCCGAACCTAAATCTGAGATCTCAATAATCGAGCTACCTTCGCGGCGTCTGATCTCAGGCCCGGAACCAAAACTACATTGTGGATGAACTCGGAATTGGCATAAGCTAGTACTGGCTTTGACGGTCAAGAGCAATTTAAACGGGTGTGCTATATAAAAAAAGACAAAATAAAAAAATAAAAAAAATTTTTGAGCAAGTTTTTTTTGTCTCTTACAAGACAACCATTTTAATTGCTAAAATAGTTGTTCGTATCTGATGAGCTATTTGTAGCAGCCTTGAAAGAAATGCTTTTATATTTTAGGTTAGTTTTTAAATTCGATTTTTTTTATTTAAATATAATTAAAAAAAATTAATAATTGTAATGTCAGAGGATTTTTTTTTAAAAGCATATAGTTAATTATATAAATTACTTATTAATTGTGTAAAAAAATAGTTATTTTTAATTTGCTTTAAATATACTGTGTGGTATTATAAAATTGATATTAATTCAATTTGTTTTTTTAAAGTTCTTCAAACACTCAACAATAATAAGTAGCATTTATCAAAAGCATCATAAAAATTAAAATGATTCATGATAAACTTTAATGAAATAAAATATAAAGATTGTTATTTTCAATATTTGAAATTTTAAAATTTCAAAAGTTGGTGGTTTTTTTTTTTAAATTGAAATTTTGGCGTATTTTTCAATATTTTAAAATTTAAAATGTTGCTGGTTTTTTTATTTTAAATTCAATTTTTTTATTTTAAATTAGATTAAAAAATTAATAATTATATTGTTGGAGGGTTTTATAAAAGAAATTATTTAATTATATAACTTACTCTTATTAATTGTATAATTAATTGCATAATTAAATTATATACAAAATAATTGCACTATATTTAAAATGATATACAAAAATGGCTTTTCTAAATGACTTTTACCATTGGAGTAAATATAGACAAAAAAGCTAAATTTGCACTATTCAAAAAATCATTTTAGAAATTTAGCTCTTTAAAATGGCTTTAATCATTAGACTTGCTCTAAAATCCCAAACTCGTAACCCATCCACTCAAGCTTGACAAGCGAATCATTATCCTTCATCAGAGAATGCAAGATGAGCTATACAACAGTGACCGTATGATTGATAGTCTGATTAAAATTATTTTTAAAAGTATTTTTTGTTTAAAAATATATTAAAATAATTTTTTTATATTTTTAAAAATTATTTTTAATATCAACACATGAAAATGATTTAAAAACAATAATTTTTTTAATTTTAAGTATAAAATAAAAATAAAAAAAAATTATTTTCTTAAAAAATATTTTTGAAACACAGTATCAAACATGACTTAATTTAAGACTTGTCACCAATAAAAAAAAAAAAAGAAGCAAAACTTGGATTTTTTTTCAGTTGCTACATAAAAAATGTATACAACCCTAGAAAAAATAAAAGATTTTTGAAGAGGCTCGGTCCCCCCTCCCTTGCATTGTTTTATATGATTGATACAGACTCAAAATGTAATTCATTCGTTGGCTTCTTTTAAGGGTCGATGACTTTCAAAGTCATTTGTCATGGCTTTTACGAGGCATTTCTCATTTGGATTATAAAATCCATTTGAGTTAAGATTAGATATTTAATATATTTTTAAACAAAAAATACACCTTTTTTTCTTCTTCTTCTTCTTCTTTATAAGAACCATGATTTAATGGCATTTTTCGTCCTTGAAATCTAATGATATAAACAATAATTAATTTAAAACAAAGAAAAAAAACTTATAAGCTTGTATGGTTAGGGCATGAATATTCCATAATATCAGGGGACAGCTGGATCATCCCAGATGAATTTGTAAACGGGCCCTCACCAGTCGATCTCTTAAGATCATAGAAAACAACCGACCTTCGCAGAATTTTGTTTTGTGCAGTGAATGGATACATCTTGTTTGACGAGCCTGCAACCGGCCGTAAGAAAATCCGCCGAAACATCACCGGGCAGGCCGTGCCTTTGTCTCATGCACTGCCTCTGCCACTGCTGATAAGTGATAGCTGTCCGGATCCATTACTCTGTGTACACATTTGAATCCTAACCCTGCACGCATTACAACTGGGTTCGGCTGAGATATTAAAAGAAAAAAAAAGAGGATCTTCTCATTCAATTTTCTCCCTTCGTTTTAAATTATGATTTCAGTATATATTTTGTTGTTTATTTGATTTTCATTGCTGTGAAATGGGTCATTAAAATTATGACGTAACCATCTAGCAGGTGATCCGGTAATAAGAACTTGAGATTAAAAAAAAATTTGTTTTTCTTGTGGCCTCAGGTTTGAACCCTATTGTTGCTAATATAATAGCTACTAGTGGCTTATATAGTCATTAACTTCAGGATTTGCAGGATTAATCCGAGTACAAATAAACTGATCCAAACTTCCATGTTAATAAAAAAAAATATAAATTGAATCTCATTTACATGCAAAATGTTCTAATATATTACATCTATAAATATATATATTAATTACTCAATATGTCTACTATGTTAACATATACGTGCATGTGTTTGTAATTAGAGTGGGGAGGTGGGGGTCAGGTTCTCAATTATCTAGGAGAGAAAAAGGACAACCTGCAAGAACTCGGGGCAGATTTTTGGCATTGCACGACCTAATAATGGAATCCAGGCTACTATTGGACTATTCTTTGCCTTCTGTTCAAAGTCTCGTACCTTTCTCTTGAGCTTTTTATTATTGTCTTCGCCTCAGCTTTCCCTCTCCCCCAACTCTTTAAATCCTACCACTCAAAACTCCATGAGATATGCTTCTCTCATTTGCTGCCTTGACAGAGAAAGCACTGCCTGCAACATGAGAGAGAGACAGAGATGATGAAGATGAAGATGGATTCTCATCTCTGTAGCACGTACTTCTCTCATTTTCAGCGTGGAATTGAAGGGTAAACTTGGGGTCAAGTTGCTAACAATTCGATCGGAAGCTGCATCTTCTCTAAAAGTTGTCGAGAAAAATGGGCTTTCGAATCTCATGAAAGTTGGTAAGTTCTCTGCGACTGTGATGTGGGGATCAGCCTTTTGATTTTGCAAGTACGTACCCTTGTAATACTCGGGCATTTTGTAGGCCGGAGAAAAACTCCGGAGAGCAATATTCAGGGATCAATCTGCCTGGCTCCCTGGATGCCAACTAAGAAACTTGCCGAGCACTCTCGACTCTTCATAGTTGGCATCAGACGAGTCACGCAGGTCCAACTTCTGAACAAACATATGATCAACAGCTCGCGGGTAAGCTTGTTAAATGGGGTTGTTGCTGTTGCTGTTGCTGTCTCAAAATCATGAACTCGCTTCAAGTTTTAGAAAAATGGTGGTGATGATCCTAGCTGTTATTTATACCCCGTGCAAGGGATGGGTTTTTTTTGTTACAGTGGTGTTTTAAAGTTTTTTTTTATTTAGAAATATATTAAAAATATATATTTTAATTTCATTTTTTCATTACTTTTTTTTTAACTTTTCTTGGCAGAGATATGTTTTTTATATTCTAAGTAAGATTTTTGAAAAATAAATTATCATTATTTATATAAAAAAAAAGAAATAAAAAATAATATTTTGAGTATTTTATGCAACCACAATAAAATATAAAATAATAATTAATTTTAAAAATAATATAAAATTAACTGTAAATAAAAATATGTATTTTATCCTCATTGAATATTTATTTGTGTTTTATTTTCTAAAGAAATTTCAATAATTATAAAAAAAATAAAATAAAAACTTCCTTGTTCTTCTTCTTTTTAAAAAGAGGTGGCCTAAAGAATATAGCCCATGCTAGCCCAAGGACGCTTGGATATTTCAGGATGGTCTATGGCCCAAATATATCTAGGCCTTTATATCTAAATCAGCACTAGACCTCCAAATATATTGTACCGATCAGTAGTCAAAATCTTCTTTTACCCCTCGATGGCCAGACTAACATGGCTTGAGTTTAGGGGTAAGGAGAGTCTTTTTTACAAGACATATTGGTTATTATTAGAAAAGGTGGGGTTATATGGTATTTTTATATTTTCTTTGCAAAGTATGATTATATAAGTGCCTTTATTTAAAAGAAAAACTAAGATCAACTACTTCTTAGTTCTTGATTTAATTTTTAAATAAGTTATTTTATTTCCCTAGGAATCTAATTTTTTTTCTTTAACTTGGTTTTTTTTTGTCATTTACATGTGTAGATTTATATAGCTATGGAGTGCCATCAAGTATAATAAGGTAATTTTAAAAATAAAAAATTAAAAAAATTATAGACAATTATAAATGCGTGTGACGCCATCTAACATCCAAAATTGTGATTCTAGAATGATGACTAAAGCATTTTTGTGTTCTCTCCATAAATAAATGGTGTGTGTGATGTCATCAAACATTAAAAATCATAATTTTAGGGCGGTGACTGAAGTGTTTTTGTGTTTCCTCCACAAATAAATGACTCCCCCCCTGTATATAAGATTTCACTTCTATTCTCTCTATTACACTTTCTAAAAGTTTTTTTTTTTTTTGGTATAAACCACGCGGTGTCCTAGACACTGGTCCAGACTAATCCACGTTCGCACCGGGTGGGTCCCGTAGGGGTGAAAGTGCTCCCCAAATGGTCAGCTCCATACAAGAGTAGGGGATTGAACCCCTAACCTCTCTTAAGGGACGAGAGCGCCCTCACCACTCACGCCAGGACCCCTTGGGTCACTTTCTAAAGTTTATAATACTTTATGAAATTAAGAGTTTTTTTTTTTAATTTCATTCCTATTCTCTTTGTTGAATATTTTTTTATTTAGAATAATTTATTAAATTAATGTATTTTGTTTTAATTTCATCCTTAATAAATCTATCAAATTTAGTTTCATTATTTTGATATATATTTTTTAGATGGTTTTCGTATTTTTTTTTTTCAATTTCATATTTCTCTAGTTTTTCCTAATCAAATCTAATCTATTTTTTAATTATTGTATTTTTTTTTTACTTTGCGAGATTTTTTATATTGATATTTGTTTATTATTATTTCATCTTCCAACACATAATTAGCTAGGTGTTTATCTTTTTTTAGTTGAGTTTGAGTTTAAAATTTAACGGTTGATGGGTTAAGGAGATTAACCTTTATTTACGGATTCAAGAGATTGATCCAAATTTATGAAGTTGACACAAGTTTTCTTGTTTTTTTTTCATCCTTCTACATTTTGTTCTTTTATTCCTTAATAAAACAGTAATAAATAAAAGATCAATATATAATCTAGTTTGATGATATCTTTTATTGTCAAATAAAAGAAATAATTTCAAGTTTGATGGAAGGAAATAAGTGTGGATACATTTTTCTTCTACTAGCAAAACAAGAAATCTTTGAGTGAATGAAACAGGTAAGCAAAGCAACTTAATGCATGATGTATCTGTACAGCTCAGGAAGCTCTTTTCCAAAGCAATAGAAAATACAAGGTGAATGGTGTGTTTGGTTGGATGGTTGACTTGTTTTTTTTTTTATTAAAATTATATTTTGAGATTTTCTTGATTTATTAATGTTAAAAATAGTTTTTTTTTAAAAAAAAATATATTTTAATATAAATTCCGAGCAGGAAAACTTTGCCCAGCTTGAGCTGTGCAACGAGAAGACATCTGGCAAGTATGAAAAGAAGGTCTATTTTTTTAGCCTTGTAGCTGAATTTTTAATTTTTGAAGCAATTACTTTTTGGTTCCCCGCATCTTTTCATATTTAATATTTGGGATTGTGATCTTAAATGTAAGATGTTGTCCGTATTAAATAAACTAGATTTTTTTACATAATTTTAAAGTTTATATTATGTAAACATTATTTTTCCTATTATTATTCATTAAAAGGCTGAAAGGCATATAAAACAGTCATGAATAAAAGATCAATATATAATCTAGTCTGATGATGTCTTTTATTGTCGAATAAAAAAAACAATGTCAAGCTAAATGGAAAGAAATAAGCGTGGATACATTTTTCTTCTGCTAGCAAATATAAATTCAGAACAAGAAAACTTTGAGTGAATGAAAGTGGTAAGAAAACCAAATTAAAAAGCCAACCTAATGCATTATGTATCTGTACGGCTCGGGAAGCTTTTTTCAAGGCAATATGGTATTATGGTGTGTTTTTATTAAAATTATTGTTTTTTATATATTTTTAGATTGTTTTATTAATGTTAAAAATATTTTAATATATTTATAAATAAATAAATAAATATTTAAAAAAAAACAGCTATTAGTAGTACTATTCTAGAAGTGGTGGTGTTTCGGATATGGAGTGTTAGGCTATGGTGGTGGCATGGGGGGACCTAGGAGGTGTCTTGGGCCATGCCTACCAGATTTCGTCCCCTATCTTATTAGATTTAAGCTGTGTTTGGCATTTCATTTTAAAAATATTTTTGATTTTATTTTTATTTTTTTTATTTTAAATTAATTTTTTTAATATTTTAATATTATTTTTATGTACTCATATCAAAAATAATTTTTAAAAAATAAAAAAATATTATTTTAATGTATTTTTGAATAAAAAATATCTTCAAAAATAAACAAAACCATGCTTCAATAATTGAAAACATCTTCAAAAATAAACATAACCACATCAATGATTGGGTCCTTTATCATCTTCTTTTCTCTCCTCTTTCCATAGGGATAATATATACTAATTAGGCCGAATGAACTTCCCAGAAAATGGCTTCATGTTTTTTTTTTTTCTTTCTGAAAGGTGAGGCAAAAAGTAGTTTATGAGAACCTCGGCTCGTAGTTTATGTATCCCAAAGCTAGGCTCGTAGAAATTTGAAGATGTATCGCGCAGATGTGTGAAGATTAATAAACTATCTTTATTTTCCCCACATGATCATGTTAAGGTTTAATAAAGCAACATGTTCTGCAAAATTAATAAACTGACTCTGCTTCATCTCTCTCTCTCTCTCTCGCTCTCTCCTTCTGGTCAACCTGTTTGGTGATTACATGATGAAGCGAGAAAGGTCCTGATAATAGTTCGGGGGGTGAATCGGATAGATATAGGTCTGAGGCGTGCCTCCACCGTACATCGGCCAAGCCACCGGCTGCACCGCTGACTCATTCACTTCTTTCTTTTCCGCCACCGCTGCTACACTTGCTAACTCTGCGTAGCCTACTTTCTTTCTCAGCAAATTGACAAGTTCTACTGCGTCAACTCCATCGCCTACCACCTCGATCTGGCTCTTATCTTGCCCTCCTAAACCAGCAGATTCAACCCCTACAGAATCACAAAAAAAATATAAACCCGTCAGCAGTCTGAATTTGTCCACAGATGCATGGTTTCTATATGGTACGTATTGCAATTCTAAAACTTGTGTGCGTGGAAGGTTTTGTCACCTGGAAGCCCAACTGCAATTTGCAATGCTTTGGAGCGGGACTTGGGTCCATTCACCTTCACCTTGATCACTATCTGATGCTGCAATAATTTAGCACCATTAATCAATAACAAGCTAGTAATATATATATATACTTGTGTTCTGATCACGAATTCATACCTTCATGATCTTGATTGTGGGGAAGATGATGATACGTAGGGAATGAGGAGCTCTTTACAGTTCAGGAGACACCAAAAGTGAAGTGACAGAGTAAATTAAAGCTATTGTTGTTTTGAAGATGGAAGCGTAGGAGGCAGTTGCTGCTATTAATATATGAGTAGTGCATGGGTCGCAGTACGCGTGAGGAGATTTCTGGGCAAGTTCAGGGTGCCGAGTTTCTAACAGTCTGACAAAGGAAACACACGGCAATTCCCGTGCCTCGTCATGACCTAGTCTTCCCCAAGGGACCCTCTCAAACTGTCAGTTTCAGAAGAGCTCATTAATCCTACTCACAGAACAGAAAAAAGGTAGACGATGATGGGGCTCCATTTTGTAGAACTTGTCTACCTTTTCCCTCTCCACCATTTTGAAGAACTCATTAATCTTGAAGACTAGGTAAACGAATTAAGACAAGATGGATAGATTTTTGGGGTATATTAGAAGACCCTGCTTAGTCTAATTTCTGGGCTTGTGTTTTTTTTAATTTGTAAATCACATGAATATGGAAATGATAAGGTAGAAGAATAATTTGATGATTGTATGCCATTGACTAACTCAGAAAGATCAAAATACACATCCAGAAAAGAGTTTGTGGCATTTTTATCACATTTCCCACATACAACACCAATTGATGATGCCCTGAAAATCCCAATGAGCTTAGGAAAAGGGGTTTTATTTATGGATAAATTGGTTAATCATTTGGTTCTTGCAATTGCTCCACTTTACTTAGCCTAAATGAGTGTAACTTAATATGGATTGCTCCATTTAACCTGTACAAGGTCCTTTATGATAGGTTAAGAGATTTTTAAATGTTTAAGTATCTTTGTCAAAAGATAATGCAATGATATTTTAGAGGAGTGTTTTGAAAGTTTGTAAATACTAAAAAATGAAGATTGTCCGCATTTTACCAGGGTGGTTTAGGGCTATTTATAACCCGTGAACCTTGTTGTTTTGTTGGAGTTGAGGGGTTAGAGAGTTATTTCCTCATAATAGCATTAATAAGAGATAATTGCTCTTACAAGATATTAAATGGTTGGAATATATCTCTTATATAGTGTTAATGAAGGATAAATTTACACAATATTATTGGCAATGAAAATATGACAGGTTCTTAAGAGACTTTTATATATCTAAGAGTGTAAACAGACAAATATCCTTGACATTAATATTTTATACTAAAAGTCACATTAATAAACAAACCTTATGGCCCAACATAAGGCCTATAGTGATCACTAGACTCACAGCCATTTGGGTTTGACACAATGCATACCCATAAGCGACGAGTTTGATAACTTACCAATTTTTTGTTTATTTGGGCCTAGTACATAGCTGAACTCAAAAATATTGGATCCAACAATTCATCATACACAAGTCCACTTGAGCTTGAGCATCGAGCCTATAAGCAAGTCAGACTCATGTCATATGGATCTGGTATTCTACCAAGTCCAGGGATGTTTAGTATGCATATCAGTCTTACCCCCTATAAATAGGTTATCACCCTATACTTGGACCTTTTAAACAAGTACTTCAACTATGTTTTTTTTAAATACATTAATCCATTAATAAAGAATTGGTGTCATTTAGAAAAAATAAAATGAGTGTAATTTTTAAATTTTGATGTGTAAATAGTCCATTCCTATTAAATATTGAAAAAAAACAATACAATATTTTTTGTTATTCAATATTGGGTAGTGTTGTTAATTTCGTTTTGCTTCGCCCAAAATGGCCGAAATATTTCATTCCAATTCAAAAAATAGAGCAAACCAGAGCAAATTTTATCTCACTCAAAATTTCAGCCATTTCCGAAAATTCCATCCATATTCCGGCTTGAACGTTCTGGTTTTGTTCTGCCTGTTTTGTACCGGGCAAATAATTTTTTTTAAAAATAATAAATAGTTTTACAATATCAATCATATCTTTTAATCCGACTGTTAGATTGAGATTAAATTAAACAAGAAATCTCTTGACATATTTATATATATTATGTTAACATTTCTAAGCAATTAGAGAATGTAACAACCTTGCGAGACTCATGATAAAATTCTCATAATATTATACTTGTTCATAATTTTGTTCAGAAAAATAATTTTATTATATCTTTTTTTAGATTAAATTTTTCTCAATTTCATTATTCAACAACCTGTTTATTACGAATTGAACTTTATAATTTGATATTTGATTTGATTTGTTTTATTTAAGGTTATCATGGTTTTATAACAGAAGTCATACATTTGAAAGGTTAATCTAGGTTGATCCAAGTTGATTCAATATATCATTGTTTCAATATTGTTTTAAGATGTCAACTTGATTTGTTTTAGTTAAACTATATTTTTATCATTTTTTTATGTTATTCATTATTGGTGTCATTTAGAAAAAATAAAATGAGTGAAATTTTTTAAATGTCATGTTATTCAATATTGGCACCAACCTTGCAATTAAACTATGAAATTCAAGCAAAACAAAGTTGTATATCTTTTAGCTCTAAATTCCAACTAGTATGATTTTGAATTCATTTGTACACATATATAAATCTGAAATGCTTATTGTGTTATACTATCTTTGATCAATTTATCTGTACACAAAATTTCTAAAAAAAATATGAAAACAACTGTTGACTTTGATTTTTTTTTAATATCTATTTTAAAAATGATTTTTTTTCAATGTCTTCCATCAACATTTGATTCATTGAAAATCAATATTTTTCTTTTTTTTCATTTTTCTCTTTATGGGTTATTTTAATTTTATGCCCAAGATTGCATTGTTAGCGAGTTAACTCGGGTGGGCTCAATTTTTTTTTCTTTCATCTCTTTTATTTATTTAATTTTTATCTCACATCCGCTCTTTAACACTAAGGGTGTGTTTCATATTGTTTTTGTTTTTGTGGTTGAGGTTTAAAAAAACAGTTTTATAAAAAGCACTTTAGTTGCGGTTCAAAATAAGTTTTGAAGTGTTTGGTTAAAACTGCTTTTGAGTTTGAGATTAATGAAAAGCAGTTTTCATGTGTTTGGTTACCAAGTTTTTCATATTACTTTTAAGTTGTGAAATCACTTTAAAGGGCATATATATATATATATATATATATATATATATATATATATATATATATATATATATATATATATATATATATATATATATATATATATATATATAATTTTTTAAATATTTAATAATTATAATAATAAAATGTAATTAATAATTCAAGTAAATTAGACACTTGTTTTTATTCTCCCATCAAACTACTTGTAATTTCATCACGAACTATAAATCCATACGTGAAGGCATTTGCGATCCCGAAATAATATATAGTAAAATATCATATAAACAAAATTAGGATTGCGAGGCAAAAAATATATTGTGATCTCCTTCTAATATATTTATTTATATTTTATTAATTTTTAAATTATTTTAATATTAATAATATATTTTTATAAGTAAATATAATAAATAATAAACCCCTCCCTACACAAAAATATAATATATAATAAACAAAAAATAATCCCTCACCCCCCCTTCCAGCCCCGAAACCAAGAAGCTGACAAAGCAACTTGGTATTGCTTTTTGCAAACCGTGGTTTGTAGTCATTAAAATATGGGTCCCATGCAAACTCCGGTTGCAATTAAAACATAACCAAACAGAGAAACAATAGCTTTTCATCGAACCACCGTTTGGAACGCAATACCAAATGGTCACATAACCAAACAGAGAAACATTAGCTTTTCATCGAACCACAACAACAACCACAATACCAAGCACACTCTATGATGTGGACCAACTGAGAAACACCAGTAAGGACCCATTACATGATCCAAATGGTCAAATGACCCGGTTTATGACAAAGACATTGAAAGAAGCATTGAATGCATTGGTTTTGAAGGTTTCAACGAAGTTAGAATTGCAAGGGATCGCTCAATTTATAGTGTTTTGTTTTGTTTTCTTCTTTTGCTACTACTCTAACACTACATGTGATCTCTTTTAGTTATTTGATTTTTGGATTTATCTTATTCCTTTTAAAATGTTGATATCACATGATCAATTATTTTTATATTTATATAAAATACAACTTGACCCGTAACATATAACAAACCATGTATCTAGTTTAAAGCTTAGGTTAGATTATGGTCTCTAGCGCCAATGATCTTTGGGTTTGTTGCTTGAATGTTCATAAATTACTTCTTTTGATTTCTTATAAACTTATATTGTCATCTATCTTGTGTGCTTCAATCAAAACATAAAACTATACATTATCATTTTGTTACATTGATGTTTCCATTAAAAGGCTTGGTTTGGACCAATCAATCCTAATCAAATCTGACTATTTAGGTTTAGGTTTGGGATTGTCAGGGTTCGATTACACTGATTTCACAATTTATTTTTCCTATTCAATGCATTATTATGTTTAAATTTTTCATGCTACATCTTTTTATGCCCTTCATATGGTTTAGTCTAGACTGCATCTTTAAATTAAATTTATGGGTCCATCCATGTTCTTTTTGTTGTTAAGAAGATTGAATGGAAATCATCAATTTGATCTTCCATCTTTCTATTCTAAGTGCGGGTAATGTTTTTGGACTTTAGGCCAAGGCTAAGAATCTTAGTCTATGTGGATGAGCCAAGCCTTTTAAGATTTTAAGATGTGTTTGGTAAAATGACAATTTGTGTGAGAAAAAAAGATGTTTTTAAGTCTTTAAGTAATGTTTAGAAAGCACGCTCTTAAGACAAATTTTAAGCTTGTGTTTTTTTAGTTAAGAACAAGATTGAGAAACATTAACTGATATTGTTTTTAGCCTTGTAGTTAAATTTTAATTTTAAGAACCATTTAGCAATTAATTTTTGGTTCCTCACATCTTTTATATTTAATATTTGGGATTTATATTAAATGTAAGATATTTTCCGTATTAAATAAAGTAGATTTTTTACATAATTTAAAATTTATATTATGTAAACATTATTTTTCCTATTATTATTCATTAAAAGGCTGAAAGGCATATAAAACAGTCATAAATAAAAGATCAATATATAATCTAGTTTGATGATATCTTCTATTGTTGGATAAAAAAAAAAAAAGCAATGTCAAGTTCGATGGAAGGAAATAAGCGTGGATACATTTTTCTTGTGCTAGCAAATATAAATTCAGAACAAGAAACCTTTGAGTGAATGAAAGTGGTAAGAAAACCAAATTAAAAAGCCAACCTAATGCATTATGTATCTGTACGGCTCGGGAAGCTTTTTTCCAAGGCAATAGAAAACATAAGGTGTGTCATAACCTAATTCTGGGTCATTCCCCAAAACTACCTGAAAATAACAAAAAATAAAATAAAAGGGGGGTGGTGTCGGTAGGAAAATCAAGGTGAAATTTAGGATGTTTTCGAGAGCTCGATCGTACCCTTTTTGTGCCAAAATGAAGGAAATCGCAGATTTAAGGCTAAAGTAATTTATTATCGGATAAATCTGCGTAAAAATTAAAGCGACAAATATGATTATATTTTTTATGGGTCAGTTTGATTTAATCGTTGGTCAATTTAAAAGTATAATTATGTTTGAGAATTAATTTAGGGTCCAATCAAAAGATTTAATTAAGTGCAAGGACTTGATTATATTTTTAATTGGCCAAATTAATTTTATCAAGGGCTTAATTGATGAGAAATCAAGTTATTGAATTTAATTCAGGCTCAATTGATGAGATTGGAATTTTCAGAGACTGATTTGAATTTTTCGAAGCCAATTATGCAAAATTGGGTGCCAAATTGAGCGAATTAAGAGTTTAATGGTCAATTGGGGTTAAATCGCACAAATCAGAAACCAAGGACCAAAATAAAAAAAGGACGCGCAAAGTCAAGGCTGATATTGAAATTCTGACGGGGTAATTGCACAAAATTATAAGTTTAAATCCAATTAGGGATGCAATTAAGACAATTACAAATTGAGAGACCAAATAGTACTTTCAACCTCCTAAATCTATCAAAATTTGCAAGCGTGCCTGCACTGTTCAATCACCTAAACAGTGCAGGGCACGCCACTGCAATGTCAAGCGGCGGCAAGCCATCACTGCACGCCATGGGTAGCCGAAGGGTTGCCTCCGGCCTATAAAAGGCATGCCCATGCATGCAACGAAGGAGGGAGACGAGAGGAAAAAGTATCTTTACATAGAGAGTGGAGAGCAGAACGGGCAGAGAAGAAAAAAACAGAGAAAACAAAACAGAGGAGATTGACAGTGGGAAAATTGAAAAAAATGCTGGGAAGAAGAAGGCTTACGGGGACGAACGAAGTTTAGCAGAAACACAAACTCTCCTCGCGTAAAAAAAATACACAAACAGCTCACCCCCGTCTTCTTCCCCGTTTCCAGCCTAGCCTATCCACCTCTCTCTCTAAAAAAACTAGCACACCGGCGTCTCTCTCTCTCCTTCCTCCGGCAGAAACTCCAGCCAGCCCAGCCTCTCTCTCCTCACCAGAAGCTCCACCTCCACGCCAGCAGCCCAACCACCACCTTCGACGAAGCAACGAGAGCAACAGCCACGACAACAACGTGACCAGTGCATCTTCCGACGTCCACTCCGGCCACCACAGGCCACCATTTCCGACGCCACCACGACCAAAAGAACCACTCGACCTTCTCTACCCAAAGGTGTTAACAGGTACGCCATTCATCACACTCCAAAAATTCGTTGTTCATCGTCTCTTTTGTATTTACATGCGGGGAGTGAATTAATTCACTCCCCGCGTGGGCTGGTCGGACCGGGCTTTGTGCGCGGCCTGACCCTTTGAGTCAGGTGGGCTTCCAGCCTAGACGGGCTGGAAGCCCAGACCATATGAGATTTGGGCTGAAAGCCCAGACCGAAATGGGTGGGCTGACAACCCAGACCTAGGAAAGTGGGCTGACAACCCACCGAAAAAAGAAAAAAAATATAAATTTGCATAAAAAAATATACATCTTTTTTTAAAAAATAATTTAAGCAAAAAAATATGTTGTTTTCGTGCATACGGCCAATACACTAGCATATTTAAAAAATTCTTTTTCTTTCAAAAAATATATATTATCTTGGAGTTTGAAGAGAAAATGTGTTTTAGCATGGATTTCGCAAAGAAAAATCATTTCTTGCATTTTGAGATTTTACAACATGTTTGTAAAAATCCAAAGGGTATTGGCCAATATTTCAAAAATATCAAAATCTTATTTTTGGGAATTTATTATTCACTGTCGATATACGGATAAATAAATCCTAACGGGTTAATATCCAAAATATTCGGCGGGGATAATATGCTATTATTCACTGTCGGTGTTTGGATAAATAAATTCTAAGGGGTTAATATCCAAAATATTCAGCGGGGATAATTTGGTATTATTCACTGTCGGTGTTTGGATGAATAAATCCTAAGGGGTTAATATCTAAAATATTTGACGGGGTAATACACCATCATCATTTAACCAACATATTCTTTGAAAGATCAAAACCATAACAAATCATAAGCCAACCAAAACGTCAAGCAGCTTACCTAAGTAGGGCGTATTAGAGGTGCTAAAACCTTCCCTTTACGCAACCAGTCCCTTGCCTTGGAATCTCTTAAAAACCAGTTTTAGGTTTTCTAGTAACCATAATACTAGGTGGCGACTCCCTTTTCCATAAAAATAAATATAAGACCCCTACATGAATTCCCCGGCTCACGGAGAGGGTCGTCGCGACGCCGGTCTCTCACGACGGGGTGCGACAAGGTGAATGGTGTGTTTGGTTGGATGGTTGAATTGTTTTTTCTTAAAAATATTGTTTTTTATGTATTTTTAAATTTAATTTGTTAATGTTAAAAATATTTTTTTAAAAATAAAAAATATTTTAATATATTTATAAATAAATAAATAAATATTTTAAAAAACAGTTATTAGTACTACTATTCTAGAAGTGGTGGTGTTTCAGATTTGGAGTGTTAGGCTGATGGGGTCTATGGTGATGGCATTGGGAGACCTAGGTGTCATGGGCCATGCCTACCAGATTATCATCCCCTGTCTTATTAGATTTAAGTTGTGTTTGACATTCCATTTTAAAAATAATTTTGAATTTTTTTATTTTTTTAATATTTTTATATCATTTTCACGTTTTAATATTAAAAATAATTTTTTAAAAAATAAAAAAATATTATTTTGCTGTATTTTTGAACAAAATATATCTTCAAAAACAAACGCAACCACGCTTCAATAATTGGAAACATCTTCAAAAATAAACACAACCACATTTTCAATGATTGGGTCCTCGATGGGGTCCTTTATCATCTTCTTTTCTCTCCTCTTTCCATAGGGATAATATATACTAATTAGGCCGAATGAACTTCCCAGAAAATGGCTTCATGTTTATGTTTTTTTTCTGAAAGGTGAGGCAAAAGGTGTTTCCTAGACCGATTGAGTGGAGAACCTCGGCTCGTAGTTTATGTATCCCAAAGCTAGGCTCGTAGAAATTTGAAGATGTATCGCGCAGATGTGTGAAGATTAATAAACTATCTTTATTTTCCCCACATGATCATGTTAAGGTTTAATAAAGCAACATGTTCTGCAAAATTAATAAACTGACTCTGCTTCATCTCTCTCTCTCTCTCTCGCTCTCTCCTTCTGGTCAACCTGTTTGGTGATTACATGATGAAGCGAGAAAGGTCCTGATAATAGTTCGGGGGGTGAATCGGATAGATATAGGTCTGAGGCGTGCCTCCACCGTACATCGGCCAAGCCACCGGCTGCACCGCTGACTCATTCACTTCTTTCTTTTCCGCCACCGCTGCTACACTTGCTAACTCTGCGTAGCCTACTTTCTTTCTCAGCAAATTGACAAGTTCTACTGCGTCAACTCCATCGCCTACCACCTCGATCTGGCTCTTATCTTGCCCTCCTAAACCAGCAGATTCAACCCCTACAGAATCACAAAAAAAATATAAACCCGTCAGCAGTCTGAATTTGTCCACAGATGCATGGTTTCTATATGGTACGTATTGCAATTCTAAAACTTGTGTGCGTGGAAGGTTTTGTCACCTGGAAGCCCAACTGCAATTTGCAATGCTTTGGAGCGGGACTTGGGTCCATTCACCTTCACCTTGATCACTATCTGATGCTGCAATAATTTAGCACCATTAATCAATAACAAGCTAGTAATATATATATATATACTTGTGTTCTGATCACGAATTCATACCTTCATGATCTTGATTGTGGGGAAGATGATGATAGTCGGGAATGAGGAGCTCTTTACAGTTCAGGAGACACCAAAAGTGAAGTGGCAGAGTAGGGAGTAAATTAAAGCTATTGTTGTTTTGAAGATGGAAGCCAAGGAGGCAGTTGCTGCTATTAATATATGAGTAGTGCATGGGTCGCAGTACGCGTGAGGAGATTTCTGGGCAAGTTCAGGGTGCCGAGTTTCTAACAGTCTGACAAAGGAAACACACGGCAATTCCCGTGCCTCGTCATGACCTAGTCTTCCTCAAGGGACCCTCTCAAACTGTCAGTTTCATAAGAACTAATTAATCCTATTCACAGAACAGAAAAGAAAAAAGGTAGACGAATTAATTGGTTAATCATTTGGTTCTTGCAATTGCTCCACTTTACTTTTTTTTATTTTTTGATATAACCATCCGGTGTCCGGCCACTGCCGACTAATCCGGATTCGAGCCGGGTGAGACCCTTAAGGGCGGCAAAGCTCTCCCACATAGCGTCGCTGCATACCCAAGGTCTCGAACTCAAGACCTTGGTTAAGCCAGGACAACTCTCTGCCAGCTAACCTACACGCTCAGTGGTATTGCCCCACTTTACTTAGCCTAAATGAGTGTAACTTAATATGGATTGCTCCATTTAACCTGTAAAAGGTCCCTTATGATAGGTTAAGGGATTTTTAAATGTTTAAGTATCTTTGTCAAAAGAGAATGCAATGATATTTCACAGAAGAGTGTTTTGAAAAAATTTACATAGTAAACAATGAAGATTGTCCACATTTTACCGGGGTGGTTTAGGGCTATTTATAACCCGTGAACCTTGTTGTTTTGTTGGAGTTGAGGGGTTAGAGAGTTATTTTCTCATAATAGAATTAATAAGAGATAATTGTTCTTACAAGACATTAAATGGTTGGAATATATCTCTTATATAGTGTTAATGTAGGATAAATTTACACAATATTATTGGCAATGAAAATATGATTGGTTCTTAAAAGACTTTTATATATTTAAGAATGTAAACAGACAAATATCCTTGACATTAATATTTTATATTAAAAGTCACATGAATAAACAAACCTTATGGCCCAACATAAGGCCTATAGTGATCACTAGACTCGTACCCATTTGGGTTTGACACAATGCATACTCATAAGCGATGAGTTTGATAACTTACCAAACTTTTGTTTATTTGGACCTAGTACATAGCTGAACTCAAAGATATTGGATCCAACAATTCATCATACATAAGTCCACTTAAGCTTAAGCATTGAGCCTAGAAGCAAGTCAGACTCATGTCATATGGATCTGGTATTTTACCAAGTCCAGGGATGTTTAGTATGGATATCAGTCTTACCCCCTATAAATAGGTTATCACCCTATACTTGTACCTTTTAAACAAGTACTTCAACTAAAAATTATTTTTAAAAAAATATATTAATTCATTGAGAAAGGCCAATTATCCAGCACGCGCCACCTGAACAGGGTATGAAGTGGAATACCGTGGGTTGCGTGCTCCGCACGCGCCGACCGTAAACTGAAAATAATAATAATAAAAAGGTCAATTACCGGTATGCCCCTATTCCCAAGTCATCAATTTTGTCTTATTAGGGGCTAACTCCGTATTTAGCCAATTTCAGAAAATAAAAAAAAATGAAAAGTGCGGTGAATCGGACCGGACCGGTCCGGATCAGCATGCGCAATGACCGCGAAGCCCCTCATTCCGGCGGCGTGTTTTGTTGTTTTCGGGGGGCAGATTCGTTAATACCTTGTTCATTCATGGAGAAAAAAAGGTGGACATGCGCGCGCGACGCACCGGATTAAATTGCGAGTGAACAGTGCGAATGAGTGTAAAGTCACAGTGAATCTACAGTGAAACGCCGATCTCTTTTAGGTTATTTGTAATTCCAACTTATATGATTTTGAATTCATTTGTACACATATATAAATCTGAAATGCTAATGTGTTATACTATCTTCGATCAAATTATTTGTACACAAAATTTCTAAAAAATATATGAAAACAACTGTTGACTTTGATTTTTTTTAATATCTATTTTAAAAATGATTTTTTTTCAATGTCTTCCATCAACATTTGATTCATTGAAAATCAATCTTCTTCTTCTTTTCATTTTTCTCTTTATGGGTTATTTTAATTTTATGCCCAAGATTGCATGGTTAGCGAGTTAACTCGGGTGGGCTTAAATTTTTTTCTTTCATCTCTTTTATTTAATTAATTTATCTCACATCCGCTCTTTAACACTAAGGGTGTATTTGGTATTGCTTTTGCTTTTGTGGTTGAGGTTTAAAAAAACAGTTTCATAAAAAGCACTTTAGCTGCGGTTCAAAATATGTTTTGAGGTGTTTGGTTAAAACTGCTTTTGAGTTTGAGATTAATGAAAAACAGTTTCATATGTTTGGTTACCAAGCTTTTCATATTATTTTTAACTTGTGAAATCACTTTAAAAAATTAAAAGTAGTTTAAAGGACTATAAATCCTTCACGTATGGATTTATAGTTCGTGATGAAATTAAAAGTATTTATATATATATATATATATATATATATATATATTTTTAAATATTTAATAATTATAATAATGAAATGTAATTAATAATTCAAGTAAATTAGATATTTTTTTTTATTCTTCCATCAAACTACTTTTAATTTCATCACGAACTATAAATCCATACGTAAAGGCATCTGCGATCCTGAAATAACTATAGTAAAATATCATCTGAAATAAAATTAAGATTGCGAGGTAAAAAATATATTGTGATCTCCTTCTAATATATATATTTATATTTTAATTAATTTTTAAATTATTTTAATATTAATAATATTTTTTTTATAAGTAAATATAATAAATAATAAACCCCTCCCTACACAGAAAATATAATATATAATAAACAAAAAAAATCCCTCACCCCCTTCCAGCCCCGAAACCAAGAAGTTGGCAAAGCAACTTGGTATTGCTTTTTGCAAACCGTGGTTTGTAGTCATTAAAATATGGGTCATATGCAAACTCCAGTTGCAATTAAAACATAACCTAACAGAGAAACAATAGTTTTTCATCGAACCACCGTGTGGAACGCAATACCAAACGGGCGTTTGGTATTGAGGTCCAGACCATGGTTTGAAAAAAAATAGTAATTTTGTTGTTTGGTTAAATAAGAAAAGTAGGTTTTGTGGGTATGGACCCACCCCAAAATTATGTCAAACCGCAGGTGCATGGGAAACGACAATTTGCTGCTTCCTGTGCAGTGAGGAGAGAGGGAGCGGGTGCTACGTAAAGAGACGAAGACGCGCCATTGTTTTTTTGCTTTTCAAACCAAACAAATTGTTCTAATATATATTATATTAGACGGATCACTTCAACATAAATTCACCTTACTGTAATTTTTTTTATGTTGTGAGGTTTGAAAAAAAAAAGCAAAACAACAAAGACCAACTGTGTGTTTTGTTTTTTAAAAAATAAAAATTATAATCAAAAGAACCAATTGATAGAAGCACACATTTCTAAAATATAAAAAATATATTTTATATATTTTTAAAATATAAAAATATATTATTATTTATTATATTTTCTTATAAAATATATTTTTAATATTAAAATAATCTAAAAAAATAATTACAATAAATAAATATATTACAAGGAGATCACAATATAATTTTTGTCTTGCAATCCTATTTTTGTTTTAGATGATATTTTACTATATGTTGTTCCGGGATCGCAGAGGCCTTCACGTATGGATTTATAGTTCGTGATGAAATTACAAGTAGTTTGATGGGAGAATAAAAAAAAATGTCTAATTTACTTGAATTATTAATTACATTTTATTATTATAATTATTAAATATTTAAAAAACTACACACACACATTTTAAAGTAATTTCACAAGTTAAAAACAATATGAAAAGCTTGGTAACCAAACACACAAAACTGCTTTTTTTTTCAACTTCAAACTCAACCACAGTTTTAACCAAACACTTCACTACTTATTTTGAACCGCAATAAAAGCGCTTTTTATGAAACTGCTTTTTTTTCAACCTCAACCGCAACCGCAATACCAAACACACCCAGTTGTATGATAATTGAGTTTCATGGTATTATTCAATTTTTTTTCAACGAGTTGACAAATGTTTTTTGTTATTTTATCTATTCTAGTTTTATATCTTTATTTATATTATTTAAATTAGCTGAAATTATTACACTCAATAAATTAAGTAAATGGTCCAAGACTCGGATTTATTTATTAATTTATGAAAAATGCATTAGCATCTTTTTTACAGTGAAGAGAAATTGGTACCCATATCTAGATTTTGAACAACAACTCCATTAACGATGAGACTATTAATGCTCCTCTACGGCAAAACGAAAAGGAAAGTACAGAAAAGATACTTTGAATATAAAATGAAGCTTCAGCTCTCTTACAGAACTGATATGATTATGAATTCGAGGAACCATTTACAGATTCATAGGTTGCGTGATTTCTAGAACAATTCATGGCTACTCGATCTTCTGATTTGGCAAACACGAGAGCGTAAGGTTTGGGAATTCTAACAGACGCCGGCTAGACAGAGGCATTGGAGCATGCATTTTATTACTTAGAGGATTTATTTAGCATTTTATTACTTCGAGGATTTATTTAGCATTTTGATTTTGCAGAATTAAAATCGCAGATTCAACCTTCGCAGCCAGATTGAATGGATTATCATATGGAAGACATCATATCTTTCGGGAGGATTATTCACCACAAAATGTCTCTGCACTTGCTTGACTCTCTCCTGCATTCTTGAATATTGATCTTCAGGTATTGCCTCCAAAATGTTCTTCAGGTCTGGTATTTCAGTGACCGGAACTTGAACGGTGAATGAGTCCCAGTCAAGAACATCACTGAAAGGAAAGATATAATGCTGTGATATTAAAACTGGAACACATTCCGCATAAATTGCCTCAGCAATTCTTGGACTGGCAACTTCATGTCCACTCGGGCAAATGCAGTACCTGCTCTTCTTCATCATCTCATGATACGAGATTCCCTGAGGAAGTGTCTCGTAAACTTGAACATCCTCGTCCTTTCCCATCCAGTGCTGAAAAAGTGCTGGCCTGATTTTCCCATGCATTCTACCGGCGAAGAATGCCAGGACTGTACGGTTGGACGGGGGTGAGCCGCCGGTAAGGCCAGTGATCTCCCCTGTTTTCAGATTGATCTCCGGAAATGATGCGTCTTTCTTCGGATTAAAATGCTCTGAGGTGTTTGCGTTGCATAGGACCCGGATGGAATTGTAGTAGAGTTGACGAACATACCAAGTAGCACGAGGCCCCTGAGACCAACAAAAATCGAGGATGAACACCATCACAAGAAATGAGTTCTGAGCATGGTTGGTGAAAACGATGCAGTTCATATTTTTTCTTACCCAATCATGACAGGAAAGCATGAAATGATCCGCTCCAAGGCTTCGATTCCAGTACTGATACTTGTGAGAGATGATGCGGACATAGTCAGAAACAGTGCGTTCAAGAACAGCTTTATCGCGAATAACTGGATGGAAGAGGTGCTCAATGATCATCACAACACTAAAAGGAAGAAAATAGACATGAGCTTCATCAGGATTCGAGGTCCGGAACTTGGTATTTGTTTCCATCAAGCTGAGGAACACTCCTTCCATCGAGTATATGTCCTTGCAGGTGCCGTAATGAAACAAAGGAGGCTCTCCCTCTTCGTAGACAAAGATTTTGAACATCTTCTCCATCAAAACGTAACTCCTGCATGCATGGTTGTGGAAGCGTGATTCTACCAGGTCAATCTAAACTTTTCTAAGCAGTCACTGCCGTGATGTGCAGTTTTCCTCGATCAATTGAAATATTTTTCCGGCGTGGTTAAAAACAATAATAATCACTTCATTGGTTTCTCACAAATACATGCATGCAGATAATATCAAAGCCAAGGAAATCAGGTGGATGTCTAATTTCCTATGAGTGATCAAGTGGATATCTAATTTGCTCGTGGTGATTAGTATAATTAACAGATCAAAAGTTGATTACCTGTGGAAGGCACAAGCATTCCTATATATGTAACCTCGAGGAATATAATCCAAATCATCGTGAAGACTTGATGTGCAGTTGTTGTCTTCTGCCGCTTCTCTTATCAAAGTTCTAGCCATGGAAAGACCTGCTTCAACTCTCTTTAATTTCGAATCACTTCGTCTTCCACCTCCCACCAAAACATATTTCTCTTTGGAAACCTTTCCTCCATTGATCAATGTCTTCCTCTTTCCTTGATCCTGCACCAGAAAAGACAGAAACATGGGTTGGTCCAGTGGTAAGTTAATTCCTTAGTATGAGAAAAGCGAAACAAAGTTTCATACAGTCATGAATGCAGAGGAAGAAGAAGTCGTCCCAAGATTGGTGATGCCGGTCCATCCCCGTTGAGCGGAAAAGAAATGAAACCATGAAAATCCATTAACGGAGTTCTTTGTTAGAGCCACCACAGAAACTACAGCCAAGGAAGCTATAGCAATGGCAATAACATTTGAATGTTTCCTGAAGAAGTATGCCATTGATTTCTATGAATTCAAGGAGTCATTTATAAATTAATTAGATTGCGTGACTATTAAAGTAATTTTAGCAAACAGTTTATGGCTAATTTTCTAATTTTGCAAAACACGAGAGCGTCAAGTTTGGGATACTAGTCGACTCCCACATTTTATTACTTCGAGCCTCGAGGATTTGTTTATTATTGATGTGGCGGTGGGGAAATAAATCGAGACATATAATTTCTTTTCTTTTGGAGAATTAAAAGAAGTATTTTGTTAAGCAAATAGAATTATTATGAATCTATAATGAACTTTAGAAAATCATTTATCATTAATAACTATTTTATATATCCGTACGTGTTAATTGTAAAGGGATCTATTTTTTTTAAAATATACAAGAAAATATAGAGAAACTTTTGGCACTATCGTTAAAAACATTTTTTTATTAATATATATCTTGTTAATTTTACCCAGCATAATATTTTTTTAATTAAAATCATTGTTTTTATTTAAGAAGAAATATTGTATGATTATTAAAGAAAGTTGATAAACAATTTCAAAATAGTATGTATATATTTTATGTCATAAAAAACTAAAATCAAATTATAAATGTAATGAAATCATGGTAAGAATAAACTTTCAAATTTTAATAATAAAAAAGGAAATTCAATAGTGTTTAATGAAAATTTTAATAATTAAAAACTTATTAATATCTTTATGAATAATCTTCATACATAATAATTGAAAGAAAAATATTAAAATTCAAATAAAAATCTAGAATAGCATTCGCATTCAAAACAAATAATAGAATCATGTTAAATGTCAAAATTAATAATAGAATCATGTTAAAAACTAAAGAATAAGTAAATTTGTAAAATATTTTTTAGAGTGTAAGAAAAAGTACAACAAAAAGTTAGAATCGATATCTTATCCACGAGTGCATAGCAAGGTCAAGCCTAAATGACTACTTATTACTTTTTATTTTTTTGTCATAATTCAAAAAATATTTATATCTCTAACGCTTGACTCATGACCTTTAGCATGTCTTGAGCACTAACTAACTCAAACACATCACAAATTTGTTATATTACGATTAAAAGAATATATTAAAAATTTCTACTACAAATAGTAAAAACCCTAAAATATTATCTAGAATAATTAGATAATTAATTATATATAAAATTATGGTAAATTGGTATTGGAAATGTTGTATAGTGTTATCACTTTCCAACTATATGGTATGTCCATATTTTTTATTTATTTTCTCAAAATTAACATTATAGAGGCTATTTGGGACAGCGGTTGTACTGCCGTTTCTCTAAAATTTGAAAAACAAAATTTCATTTTAAATGAATTTTTTTTGGTGTTTTTAAGTTATTTTGATGTGCTGATGTCAAAAATGATTTTTAAAAAAAATAAAAAAAATATCATTTTGATGTATTTCGAAATGAAAAGCACTTTCAAAAGCAACCACAATCGCCCTCCCAAACAGGCAAATAATGGTGTATTATTGTTTCATTGAGAAAATATGGCATTTCCATGATAACACTAAAAAGAAATACTTAACAAACTATGGACAAGATTATATTTAAGAATATTATAACCAATGTATATATTATTAGGTTTCTACCCAAACTATGTTGGGTTTCATAGCACAAAATTCAAGATGACTTTGTTTAAGAAAATAACATTAAGACATTGATATATTAGACAAATATGAGTTAGTCTAGGTTGATATGTTAAGCTCGTGATCCAGGTTATGAACTCCACTAAATTCATTAATTTGTTTTTTTTAATTTAATTATATGATTAAAAAAATATAAATACTAATTTAAAATATAAAAAAATATTAAATAAAAAATTCTATAAAAACTCAATGTTAAAGGTTTGAAATTGGGAGGAGAGGCAATACATTCTCCTAAACATGCTTGTGGAAACAAACTTAAATTAATTATTGATTTTAAAATAGAGACTCCCTCATAAAAAGAGATTTATTATAAACCTTAGAAAAAGACCAACAAATAAAAATCTAACTTAGAAAAAAATCAAACAACAATGTAACTTACAAACTCCTGAAAATAATAATTGTAATTTTATAATTATACAAAACATCACGCACTCCCATCTCGGGGAGGCAGAGGGGAAAACATTGTCATGACAATAGTAATTAATAAGATTTGAAGAAATCTTATTTAAATTTGTATTGAAATGAATATAAGAGATAATATATATATATAGAGAGAGAGAGAGAGATAAACATACTTTTTTTTATTTTTTATGAACAAATCAAATATGATTATCTGCATCAAGATGAAAACGAAAAACAATTCGTACTAATAATATTTTATGAAACTATATATTTATAAACATACAATATATTCAATAAAGAGTTAATAGAATAAATAAAAACAATGAAGATCAAGGCAATAGAGAAAGAAAAAAAAAACTCTAATTTAATATGATTTTATAATAATATACATATGTGTGTTTTTTTCTCTCAACAATGCACTAATTTATAGGCACATGTATATAAATACTTGTGAGCTTAAATGACATAAGAAGATATAGATTCAAATGAATTTAGAGAGATTATAATGAACTTAATAATGATGGATTTTATAATAAATATACAAAACATAATACCAAATGTAGAAAGGTATCTATACATCTACGTATGTATACAATGTACAATTCTATAACATTTTAAACTTGAACATTCTTATACATTAACATTTAAAAAAAAAAAAATATGCATTGAATACAAGAAATGTATCTTAAAAAATAAAACAATAAAAATTTAAGAAACTTGAGAACTCTATTAATCGGCTGTCAAAATCTTTTAAAACAAAACAATGTAATTCTTAAAATTAACAATAATAGTTATTAGTTTTGGTTCGAAAAATGATTTTGGATCACTTATTACCATCAACTCAATTTTATATTTAATATTATTCATATTATTAGATAATATAAAAATATATATCCAAATACTAATTAATAAATATTGTATTTTTTTATAAATAGATCTGTTAATAATAACAGAAATAATTGGAAAGTATGATATATATATATATATATATATATATATATAAAAAAAAAAAACATATTTCCAATCAAATAAGGAGAAAAGGTTCTAAAAGTAAACTACTTATACCGTGAACAACAAACATTATTTTAGAAGGCGGTTGGTTCCCGCCATAAAAGGGGTGATGAAAGTAACCGAGAGAGTGGTGTCTGTCACTCCCAGAGCCACCGTTAATCTCACGGGCCTCTTTCAAGGTTCCTCCCTCGCCACGTGTTCTTTGGACCACCGTCTCTCGCCACGCAACCCTCCCATCTTCTTCCACTGGGCTTCTCCCAAGCCGCATCTCTCTTTCTCTAAATTAATCCATGTATATATATATATATATATTACTATGAATTTTCTCTTTATTATTAGGCTTAGCCAGCTTATTGAATTCATCAAAGAGGACCTTCAGCTAGCCAGCTGATGAAGGCGCCAGTTGGGTTTCTGGGTACCCTTTGGAGCTTTTTCTCCTTCTTGCCCATCTTCTTCTTGCTCCTCATCCTTGGCCTTGTCAAAGGTATATCATGTTTTCTCAGCAATTCTCCATGCTTTACTAGCCGTATAATTAACGGGGTGCGTGGTTTTCTCAGTGAAGAATTTCCATGTTATGTCTTGTGAGTCTGTGTTGCTGAAATTCCTTTTTGTACACAGCTGCGATAATTGGTCCAATCGCTCTGGGGATTATTGTGATTGGTAATTCAGCTGTGATCATTGGTCTTTGGATAGCTCATTTCTTGTACACTTACTATTGTGTGGCAAGGTACAGATACACATGCTTCTATTGAAGTTGATGTTTACTTCTGTTCTTGTAATTTGATTCGGTTTTCGTTTACAATTGTAGAACCAAGAGGCTTGGTTTTGTCCTGAAGATTGTGGTGCTCGTACTGCTGCCTGTGCCCTTGGTCCTCTGGCCAGTCATTGGAATTGGTGGAAGCCTTTTGGGTGGCTTTGGATACGGGTTTTTCGCTCCTCTTCTAGCAACTTTTGAGGTTGCTGGGGAGAATGTCAATGACAAATTCTACCACTGTTTTGCTGTGAGTCTCTCTCTCTGTCTTGGCACTGTTTATGTTTCACTGCAAGTATAGTTCCGGATGAGATTGATTATGATTCGCTTACATGAGATTTGAAATTGCAAATGGAGACGTCAGATGAAGTAAAGAGCTGAATATTCATCTGGGATGGTTCAATATGCTTTTAGCCCTTGGGTTATTTCTGATTTTTTGTTTTTGAAGGGAGAATCAGAATTCTTGCTTCTGCAAGTCCTTGTTAATTGTTTCCTGCCCACTTTAGAACATGATTCTAATATCCGATGAAGGGTGTTCTGGGCATGCATGTTTATAATGTTTGCTTCAAAAGGCAATCCCGGTAGATTGGGGTATTCGCATCCAATGTATGAATTAACTGGTGTCTGTACAGTGTCATTTTTTTCTCCGAATTGCTTTATAATGTTTGCTTTCAAATGCAATCCCAGTAGACTTTCTCCAAATTCTTACACCTGGACTCTGCTTTTGTCATGAGCTTCTCACCCCAAGTCATAAAGCATTGCCCAGTGATTGTCTAAACAACATTCCAGTGCTGTAAGATGATGTCTGTTGGGCCAATGTCCTTCAGGACAGAAGTGGACATTCAGGCCTCTTAACCTTCTAAGTTCATGTTTTTTTTTGTTTTCTTGCCCCCATTTTATGGCTTTGGATTGTTAAAACCAGGTTAAACTTCTACTTTCTCATTAATTTCCAGCATTTTTCTGGAAATATTTGCATTTTATATTATCTTGGGGTAAGATATTTCGGTCTCTCACATCCTAGCACTGTGCGACAAGGATAAACATGCCCATTTTTATCACTTTTAGTGGGATAAACAAGGCTTCAGTGGAGTGATTTTATTGTAATTTGGCTTCCGTTTGAATTTCCTGTCACCAGGATGGTTGCCTGTCCATTATCAAAGGTAGCTGCACAGTAGTGTGCGATTTTACAGATTTTTGCTTCCATTCTTACTTCTCCTACATGGATGAACTATGCGAGAACGTCCCTCCAGAAGAAAAGCCGATGGATGTGGAGTATGTTTTTTCTTCCAGCTCTCTGTTACATAATGAGAAGCACATTTAAAAAACCCATCAATTCTTGATACTATATGATTCTATTCTCTGAAGGTTAGCAAAATTGCCAAGTTGCTTGCTGGTGATGCTGATCGCCGTGCCAGTTGATGTACTTCTGATAACAGCTGTTGCTCTGTGGAAAAGCCCGTACATGCTGCTCCGAGGATGGAAAAGGCTATTGGAAGATTTGATTGGTAGAGAAGGGCCATTCTTGGAGGCGGTATGCGTTCCATTTGCTGGTCTGGCCATCATCTTGTGGCCTCTAGCTGTTGTAGGAGCTGTAATAGTTGCTATCATATCCAGCTTCTTCCTGGCACTTTACAGTGGAGCGATCGTCTATCAGGTCTGTCATTTCACTCAGTTTGATTCAGAATACAGAAGGGTTTAACAGTTTTATCTGAATCTTGCTCAATAATTTTCAGGAAGACTCACTTCTGAAAGGGCTTGGCTACATTCTAGCCTTGGTTTCATTATTTGACGAGTATGTGAATGATTTTCTCTACTTGAGGGAAGGATCATGCCTGCCAAGGTGCTGTGTTGGGCTCGATGACCTTTTTTTTTTTATTCTGTATAATTAATATTAGAAAAGGGGGTGGGGTTGAAATATCTCCGTGACAGCCAGGCCCAGGTACCGTAAGAAGGCAAATCCGAAGCGAGGAGAGAACAATAATAGCTTGAAGACTAGAAGAGAGAACTCGCTCAATACGCAACTCATCTCGCAGAAGTCAAGAACACTCAAGTGGGAAATCCAGCAGTACAAAGCAGTGCAGGTATGGAGTTCTCAGTAGTAACCAGGTTTTGTTTTTTCATGAACTTGAAAGCTCCGATGGCGCAGGTATGGGACTGGCTGTTCAAAGCTTGCGAGGTAAATGGCAGGATACTCCTCCGTGATGGCCTGATAAATATCCAGGAAATCGAAGAAAGCCTCGTGAAGGGCAGTTGTAAGAAGCTGAGCATCAAACTACCTACCTGGTCCGTACTGCATTGTCTGCTTGTTTCTGCCAAGTCTGACTCGCCTGGGTTGGTGATCTGTATGTCTTTTCCAAACCATTTGCCCTAGCTTGATTTTATGCCATTTTACAGTGCCGGTCATGATCACTGTAATCGACTCTCGCAGCTGATGATGTAGAGCTGGCGAGAAACAACGGGCCAAGGGAGAAGGTGTTCGAGTGGTTAATCGAACCGTTACTGATTATGAAAGAGCAAATAAAGAATCTGAAACTGGATGAGAATGAAGAGATGTGTCTGAAAAGGCTGGTTATGGAGTTCGAAAACAAAAGGCCCGAGGAGTGGGATGGAACCGGATTTCCATCCGATGAAAATGTCAGGAGGGCACAGCTGCAGGCCATTATTAGAAGGTATGTCTTTAAATTGTGCATCCAACTGATAGGGTAGGGTAGAGCACAACCTTTTCTGGGTTAAACTGCATTGGATTTTTGTTGTTATAATGAGAGCAGCCTCGACCAGGATCATCTAAACCAAACTGGATTCAATCCTCAACAGATTGCAGGGGATTGTAGCTTCCATGTCCCGATTTCCGACCTTCCGGCGTCGCTTTAGGAGTTTGTTGAGGGTTTCGTATGTGGAGGCGATGCAGGCTGGTGCTTCAGCCGATCATATTGGAGTAGCAGTAAAATCCAAATACACTGGCAAGAGCCTGGTTGAATCTGGGAGGATAGAAGGCAGGGATGAGACTGACAAGGCAGTGAATGAGGCATAATATGTTGACGGGAAAGTAGTATAGAGTTGTAAAATTTGTGTTTTCTTTTTCTCTCGGGATGCTGGACTTGTGCCGAAAGGTGTTTTTAATCCTTCGCGTTGCTCTGTTAGATCTCTGTTGAAAGAGTGGTCGCTTGGCTTTGAACAGCGACAGAAACCAAAAATATATAAATAAATAAATAATAATAATAATAATATAATGAAGAAAAGAGAAAAAGGGTCCAAGCATAACTGAATGTTATTCCTTGTATTCTAAGGAACATTTCTATCTTAGAAAAACTATACGTGGGGCTCTGCCCTTTCTAGTTCTTCTGATCAGAAAGAGTTTTTCGTACACCAAAAAGAAAATAAATAAAAGAAACCATATATATGATGGGAACAATAATACATGAGAAAAACCAGGGACTGATGTCACCTTCCGAAACATCCCAGTACTGAAGAGGTAAGAGTTGAGGAAAGAAACTTCAGTCCAGTAGATCCTCCAGGGAAATAAGAAATAGCATAATATGACAGAGCGAGGACCTAGAACAGTTTTGAAAAGGCGTTAGTTTCTCGAGAGTTATTACTCCAGTCACTTCAAAGGAAACGAAATGAAGAAATCGATATCAATGGTTTGGCAGTGCTTGATCTGAGTGGGCAATGTTGCAATGGTGAGGTAATTGAAACACGCATGGCAGGCCTATTGAGGATGACATTCTATAAATCATAAACTGCCACTAGTGGAGACAAGGTAATTCAATTGGCATGCCAGACTCCTGACAAGACACTACAATTCAACAACGAAAAGGAGGGGCGGGGAATAGCAGGCTAATATGACGAGGCATTGCCTTTCTTTTATTTTAAAAAAATAATGGTAAGAAGTGATCAATACCAGCAAAATTCAAGTTCTACACCAGATAAAGAATCTTAACTTCGATACCTAGGGGATCAAAATTGGAACAGAGAAAAAATGGGAGTCTTTCTTTTGGAGAAGAAAATGGCGTCAATGCCTTTTGCTTAATTTTGCCTCAGTATATTTTCAAATCTCCTTTTTAATCCCTTTAGTTTTGCAATTAAACAGTTTCAGTCCATGAATTGAGAGAGATGATCAAGGGGAAAACCGTGGATGAGCAAGAAAGAGATTGATTGGTCGGAATTCAATGACAAAAGGATCAAATTTGATGTTAATGTTCGAGAGGAGTGCCATTGAGATGGTTTTGAACTTTTCAATTTCTAAAAAAAACGGTAAATTAGGGCTGAGATTTTTTCGCCATTTGATTTGCTTTTTAAACAATTTTGAGTTTTTTTAATTGCAAAATTAGTTTTGTTAAGGTTATAAGAGTGTTTTATGAGAAAATAAGTTAAATTAGTTTTTTTTTTGAGATAAAACACACTTATCCCGATTTTTGGTCACCTCCATGATGGTCAGAAACTAGGTTTGCAGGAGGTGTCATCTGCCCATTTAATAACAAAAACAAATATCAAGTCCATTGCCCACGGACCTATTCTGCAAGGCCCATAAACGAGGCTTAAATTTTAGTAGGTTGGGCGTGTTGGGCCTCCTAGGCCCATGCTCTTGGGGTTTTTTCCTTTTATTTTTATATTTTTTTCATTTTAAGATTTGTTTGATTTAAAATTATATAACTAAATTAGATATTACATTGTTACTTTATCGAGTTTGGAAATTAATTAAAAATATTTCCAAGTTATTATTTTTTTAAATACCATTAAAATTTTGTTTGATATACAATAAGATTATAGTTCTCTTTTAATTTTAGCACATTCTTTTTATCCAATTCATCATATTTGTATTATTTTTTTTAAAAATAAAAATATTTGATAACATTTTATACAAGCATCTATCTTTATTATCATAAAATAAAATAGCAGATAGTTTCAAAAAAACAAAATAATTGGGCCAAGCCAGATCAATTACCCGGGCTGTATATTTGTAGGGTGAACCCCGAGTTGACCCCGAGTCAATCCAATATGTTATTGTCTTAATATATAAAAAAAAAAAAAAAGCAACAACATTTTGAAATTTCTTTTAGTTTTTTAATGTTAAAAAAACACGTTAACAGTACCTATACAATTTTTTTTATCTCTGTTCAGTGATTGCTTAGACGAAACTTCTATTACGCATTGAAAGGAAGCACAGGTAACCAGCATATTAACTAAACCACACGATTCAGGTTTTTTACAAGATATTACTCAGATACCTAGGTGAGCTATTTGCCAAGCACATGAGTAGACATAAAAGAAATTCAAAGTACCAGACAGGAATTTGAAGTTGGTACCTGTAACACGGAGAAGAGCACGGAAAGGAAGTAGCTGTGAAGCACCATGGAAACATACACAGTTCCTACCATGGTACTGATGAATCCCAATGTGAAAGGGAGCCTCTGTAATTAAGAAGGAAAGCAGGGAGCCTAAATATCTCATTGACAAGAAACATTCAACAACTTCAAACCTTGCAATGAAACATAACTCAAATGTTTCTACAAGAGATTAATTAACTAATATGAGCACTGGACAGGGAAAAAGAGAGGGAGAAAATATATACACACACATACCTCTTTTGAAAACATGTGGGCAAGCTGATTCTTAGGGCCTTTGAGTGCAAAGAATGAAGCGACGATTAAGGTGCAGCCAATAGTAAAGCAGATTGCAAATTTCTGAGGCACCAACACCATGACAGGTAGGAACATGGTGAATGCAATGAAGACAAAGAACACTCCAGCAGCAAGTAGTATACCAAAGTACATGAAGGATTGTCCAGAAGGAACAATGACAGTGGAAGACTGAAAAGCTCCCGGGTATATCCCTGACTCCTTTTGAAACTCTGAAATTAAACGAAAATTACATTTCTTGTATTTATGATAGTAATAGATCATGAATAGATAAATACCAGTAAAGCCATTGACCAATTCAAAAATCAGTTTCCAGTTCATGCTTGCAGCAAAGTAATAATCTGACGAAAATAATCTCATCGAGCATGAAAATAGTTTTCGTTTTTTTTCCTCTTCCTGATTTTACCTTTTATTCGAACTTACAACTCATTTCACCGGCAGCATTGCACTCTCAGCACATAACAGTTGAAAAAAATGATATGGTTGCCATTGCCAGTCAATTCTACCAGTGATTACCGTGACCGCAGAGATGGATTGCTCCGGAATCAAATGAACAACATAATGGAATTAAATAGCAAAGAAATGTCGGAATAATTGAGCATTCACTAGCAAAACAAAGCAATTTAATAAATCAAATTTCTAATCATTTTTGTTAGTCAAAAACCTAATTGTTCTCGACTGAATAACACTAGCACCAGATTGAAGCATAATTTAATCTAATTTTGAAGAGACGATATGAAATGAAAGGATAATTATGACGTAGTAGGGTAGTAGAAATTACACGTTGAAGGTGCCGGAGACTTTGTCGCTGGTGGTACGGACTGCGGCTTCGAGATCGAAACCTGGCGCAGAGGAATCAGATTCTTGAGAAGCGGCGTAAGCGTTCCAATCTGATAGCAAAGACGGTGAGGGGGAGGGTTTTTGGTCGTTGAAGACTGGGCCTCCCGTGAACCACGATTGCGCCGTTTTCTGCATTTTCTCTTTTTCCTTACTGGAAAAGAAGACGCGGTTGATGGGAGATCTGTATCTCTCTCTCAGATTGAGGATTTCAGATCTGAACGTGCTTTCGCGCCACCTCCTCCTCCGTTAATTCTTTTCTAGCTGCTGTCCATTGTTTATTAAGGGCCGTTTCACGTTTTTTTTTTCTTTTTCCGAAACATGAAAATTAGAAAACCAGTTGTCAAAATTTTATAAAACAAAACCGAATGATTTTCCAGCAAAATTAAAAACACTAAGATAATAGCCCTATTCTTTTGTTTTATTTCAAAGTAGAGTTATCATAAACTCATATCTTCTATTAAAAAGAAGAAAAATAGAGAAAAGTTGATTCAACCAAGTTTGAGACTTAATTTGGTGTTGATTATCTTAAAAGTAATTTTTCTAAAGATTGTCGGTTAAAAAAATTATTTTACCATAGACAAATATACAACGAGAGGATAAACAAGTGATATATTCAAGAAAGAATAGTGTGAACATACAAGGAAGATTGATGCTATTATGGTTGACATTGGTAGGAATTAAAGTTTGTATCTATGTCAGGAATCAAAAAACATCTTATGTATGAGATAAGACTAGAGAACTTGGTCCACTATGATGATGAGAATTATCCGAGGAATCATATTGGTAGGAATCAAAGCTTATATCCATGTCATGAATCACTAGACATCTTTTTCTATGGATGTGAACAAGATAAAGCTGGAGAACTTATTCTACAATGACCAGAGATAATTATCTCAGGATACATGTATCACAATTTTATGTGGACATACCACAATCATTTTAATAGTTAGCGTTATAATCATTGTTATTACTAATCATTTTCTTGGAACATAATGGTTATATTTTCTCATTGGTGCATCAATCAACTTTACCTATACATAACCACCTTAACCTCAAGATCTATATAGAAGTATTTCAGTCAATAAAGCTACTAATCAACCAACACTTAACATGAGGATATGATAGAATGCTAAAACTCAACTTGGACTCGGTAAAAAACAAAGTTAGCAACTGGAAATTTCGATCACAACTCATATCTGCATCATTTAATATTTTCATACGAAAAACAAAAAAAAATATTTTTGCACGAGTTTTAAGATATAATAACCAATTTATTAAATCACTAAGAATTTGGTTTATATTAAATAAATCGAGAATTTAATTCATGATTATTACCGGTGTAAATTCAGATAATAAATATTGGACCTACAAGTAGGCTAATATTTAAATATCTAGAAACGGCTAAAAAATTCTCAGAGTTATTTTGAGCGGTGACCGATTTTTAATTGGAACATTTATTGTGATACATGAAAACTCATCCGCTTTCCATGATAGATGATCCTTTTAAGACATCTATATGGATTTTTTTCATGATATTTTATGTAGGTACACGAGCCTATAATAAAATTTTAAAAGCTAGATTTATTCACATGAATAAATATTATCCATCAAAATATTTCAAATCACATCAAAATACACAATGCAGTTTACATCAGGTAAGGCATACTAAGGGTGTTAAGATCTACCTTCTTTTTACGCAATCAATCCCCTACCTTTGAATATCTTATCAGAACAATACAACCAGGTTTTCCTAGCGACCCTCAACAACTAGGTGGCGACTCCTCAACCGACGAGATCCTCCCAAGACGCCACACAGTGACATGCAACAATAAGTGTTAGGATTGATCACTCTCGCCACTCTAAATGGTTTATCCTATTTTGGTGTTAACTTTCCTTTTTCTTTTGCATTCATAGTAGCTTCTAACTTCTTCAATACCTAATTTATCACTTTAATTCTTATATTCTTTATTTTGACTTTGTAGTATAATATAGCTAGACTTCGAAATACCTTGTTCTTCATTACAATACTAAGTCCAACTCATTCAAGTAAGTCTGTTGACCTTAATCCTTGGTCATTAATGTTGGTAGAGAAATGTAACGCCCTACTACTAGGGCATCATCTTTCTGCTAGAATCATTTCCTTAATTTCATAAATGAATAAGAAAGGTTTCTCATTTTTTAGTTGTTCAATATGCCTATCAAATCTCATCTAACAACTTAGTTTATTCATATTTAGCGCCTTCTATTTTCTTCTTTAACAACATTTTTTTGGTGAGTTCATTTTGTCCATTTGTCTAAGGAAAGGAGACAAAGGAGAACATATGATCAATCTTAAGCCTTTGACACTTTTATCTTATCTTTTTATTGTCAAAGTAGTTGGTATTGTTAGTAATAAGCATGTATGAAAGTCAAAATCTACAAATGATATTCTTCAATAAAAAAAAATAGCCTTGTTGTTATTTATTTTTTCTAATGCCTCTTCCACCATTCATTTGGTGAAATATTCATTAGCTACCAAGATGAATTGTTTTCTTCAAAATGGCTTTTGGAATGGTGGTTAACTTAGTAGAAGGTTGGCGAGGTACTAAAACAAACCTTTGGAATTTGTCACATCTTTTCACTATTCTTGTAGCATCTTTAAAGAGTGTAGGACAATAAAACCTTGCTTAACTTGTTTAGGTTGTCAAGGCTTTCACCTCTACCAGGAGTCCATATATCCTTTCATGTATGTAACATCTTAATATTTTAATACCCTTCTGAACTTCTTTGAGTCTTAAACTCAAGAAAATATAATTATTTTTAGCATGTTAGTATCATGTAATGAAGATGATCATAATGAATCTTAGAAAGAAATAAAGAAAAATCGGTGACAAATAAGTAGGAAAGAAATGTATATGAGCCCTACAAAAAAATCAACTACTTTTTTATGTTAAATGTTATTTGTGAGGTCCCTAAGGGACGTGACGTGATGATAGAGAGTTTATGATCACAGTAAATTTCGAGTTCAAGTCATGACGTGCACTCCTTGTAAGAGCATAAGATAGTTGGGGTTTTACTTGCTCATTTAGGCCCACAAAACATATTTTTCAGAGATATGTGGTTTTCCTCGTATTAAAAAGAGTTATCTGTGAGGTTAGAGATATGTTGATAGTAAATGGTAAATATTGATACAGTGATAGAAGAAATTTTTTTGTTTTGTTTGTAACTCTTGAATTTCAAAATGAAATCAATTTCTTTATATGGATTATGGTCAGTATGCTTTTTATTCTTTAACTATCCATGACAAGCAATAAAATCATTATTGTAGAAACACACAGATGGATTGGTCAGAACAACATTAAAAGATGCTGTGAACATACACACCATAACACGACATTGCTGGCATTGCGAACCCTTTCCACCATATCAGATTCCTTAGGCTTTTGCTTGTGTTAGGACAAGGAGATGCTATGAATAAAACACTTGCGCATCCCAGTTTTCATTTGCCTCGTGTTCTATTAACTATGTTTGACATGATATTTTAACAATATTTTTGAAAAAATATTATTTTAAAAAATAATAATATTATTATTTTAATATATTTTTAAATAAAAAATATTTTAAAAAACAATTTCACTCACATTTTCAAACAATCACTAAGAGATGCTGGTTCATAAGCAATGGGGATGGCTCGGATTACATATGTGTTTGGAATTGTGGTTATATTTTAAAGTTTTTTATTTAAGATAATATATTTTTTATTTTTAAAAAAATATTTATAAAAATCTAAAAATATTAAAAAATATATTTTCTTAAAAAAAAAAATCCAGCAGTTCCCCAGTATGCACTCCGACCGCTGAGTTGAATCAGAGATAAGGGAAGGCTACTGATGGGTACGGGTCTGATCAAGTTGTCAACATTGTGGTCTGGCGTTTTATAAACCTGTCAGGGCCATTTCATGTCCTTATCAACAGCTGTGGGCCATTGACTTCTTGTACTGTAATTCAAAAATATCTAAAAATAATCTGATATTTTTTTATTTTTAAATTTGATTTATCTACTAATATTAAAAATAACTTTTAAAGAATAAAAAATATATCATTTTAATCTATATATATAGAAAAAATATTTTAAAAAACACCTTAATTATACTCTCAATTAGTATAAATTAAAGATTACTATGTAAATTAATATCGATTAAATACTAGTTTCGAAAATATTTTTGAAAAAAAAAATCTTATTTTTATTTTTAATGTAAACTAATTTTTTATGTGTTTTCATACCATTTGTGATAGGTTAACATACAAAAATATAAAAATATTATTTTAATATATTTCAAAACAAAAATCATTTTAAAAATAAATTGAATTATACATGTATAATTAGCATTGTTTTTTCTAAAAGTATTTTTGAAAAATAATATTTTTTTTATTTTAAATTAATTTTTTAATATTTTAGATCATTTTCATGTGTTGATATTAAAAATAAATTTAAAAAAAATAAAAAAAAATATTATTTTAATATATTTCTAAACAAAAAAATATTTTCTAAAACAATAAAACCGCTGCACTAACAACTTATCGGAGGATGCAATACAGTTGCTAGTGGTACAAGTGGCAAACTGGCTAGGTGAGACGTGTTCGTCCCCTTCCTTGCGGCCTCGGTAACTTGTTTGGTTTCCGGGCTCTAAATTTCCTGAAACAATATCATTTCTCCTCTACTTTGCTCTATTCATAGAAAAAATATAAATGTTAAAACTTTGCATTTTCAATGAGTCAGTTGAAATTGAAGTGGATAGCTACAGAATTCAACTCAGTTTGGCACATCGTGTTCGGTCATGCCAAATTCTACATGGCAACATTTATATTTGTGTTGTTAAATGATAATAAAAGAATTGTGATTTGTGACTAGATCTCGGGTTTAGAGTTAATATATGTATTTCTTATAAGAATCTAATATATTCAAAATTTTATCCATTTACCTGGATCTACAAATAGTACTTTTAAGAAAAGTGTGGTTTACTAGCATCTAGGAAAACATTTATTTTTGTAATAAATAAATAAACTTGGGAAGTTTTTACATGATTATATGGACAAAGAAAAATATTTAGAGTAGTTAAAAGCAAGCTTATCAATCTCATTTCATTTCTAGCCGAAATGTTTCTTATTAATAAAAAACAAGACAAAACGACGTTGTTTTTGTCTCGATTTAAATTACGGTTTGTACCGGATATTTTGGCCAAATACCGGCAGAAATGCGCAGGAAGTGCTTCGGATGCGTCGTTTCGTCCATAAAAAATTTAAAAAAAATGATTTATATTTCTTTTATTATAATTTGTTTTCTAATTATTAATTTTAATAAAATCTATAATTTAATCAAACCTATTATATTTCTTTTATTTCAAAACATTTTACAACATTTTACTTAAGAAATTATAAACAGATATAATTGATTTATATTTCTTTTATTTTAGAACATTTTAATTTCACAATATTTTAGAATTTTAGAAATGTTTTTAATTTTGAGATTATGTTTATTTGACTTTGTGTTTGTATTGTATAATTTAAAGTTAATTTATCTTGAATTTTAATTATGTTTCTTAAATTAATATTTTAATTTTCCATATATATATAATTAACTATTTATATATGAGCAGTACAACTTCGAAATGGGACGGCGAAACGTTTCGAAACCAAAATATTTTGTACCAATAAAAAAAAATGTCAACCGAAACGATATTAACAATCTTGGTTTAAAAGTTAAAGCCAACAATGTATTTGCTCATTTCTATGCTTAATTCCAAACTCTTTTAATAATTTAAACCTACGAAGCAAGCTTAGATTGTGTTTATTTTATTTATTAATTTATGTCCTCTTTTTATGTCATGAGTGTTTGTTTATAAATTAAGTTATATTTTTATTGTTTTTTAACTTGATAAGAAAAGCTGCTTATATGAATCGATTTTTCAGAATTAATGTGTTTTCAACGGGTTTTTTTTTATTGTTTTGGAAGTATTTTTTATTTATAAAAATATTAAAATAATATTTTTTTTTATTTTAAAAATACAATATCAAAATTACAATATCCTGGACAAAATGGTTGCTCCGAAAGCGAAAGGACGCAGTGGGCATTAACAGTCAATGAGTCGAGAGAGAGGAGGGCATTTTAGGGCACCAAATTAAATAATAATGGTAAAGAAAGGAAAAGTGCAGACCTTTTGTAGGGATTGAATCTTACATGTCTTTTCTAGTTGCACATATGGCTGGCGTACAAATGCCTTATCTGAATAAATAGTTCCTTTGCCGAGCATCTCCTAGCAACATGATATTTTTAAAGTGTTTAAATATTAACATGATTAACGAGGATATCAGGCATCTTTAGTACACGTCTAACTAATTTTATAAATTTTAAAATTAATAATTATATAAATTTTTAATAATCATCAGGATAGCAATCACATGGATCAAATCTGAAATTATAAAAAAAATAAACTCCTGAATCTCAAAGATGTACCATTGAGTCATCTATTCGAAATTATTAATATAATATTTTAAAAAGTATAAATATGGTTATATCTTATGAGTACTAAAATAGAAAGAAAAAAAGTCATTTGAAGAATTAATTATATTGCAAGGAAAGAGGAACTATTTTACCTTTCTTCTTTCATTTTTTTTTTTACTTAATTTGTTTGTTGATAAACCTACTTTGTTTTGGCTTTTTTTTTAAAAGATATGTGGGAATAACTTTTATGTATAAAAAAAAGAGATATTTTGGGACATGTTTGGTATTGCGGTTGTGGTTGAAGTTAAAAAAAAATATTTTCATGAAAAACACTTTTAGTTGCGGTTTATAATTGAAATTGAAGTGTTTGGTTAAAATTGTGGTTGAGTTTGAGATTTAATGAAAATTAGTTTCGTGTGTTTGGTTACCATGTTTTTTATATTGTTGTCAACTTATGAAATTACTTTAAAAGACACACACACACATATGCATATACATATATTATTTTTAAAATATTGTAGATTTTATATTCATAATAACATAATGTAATTAATAATTTAAGTAAATTAGACATTTGTTTTTTTTCTTCATCAAACTACTTGCAATTCCATCACTAACTAAATCCATACATAAAGGCCTTTGTGACCCTTGACTATTTGATCGAGGAACAACATCTAGTAAATATCATCAGAAACAAAATTAGAATTGCGATCATTTGGCAAAAATCATATCATCTTGTGATTTTCTTCTAATATATTTATTTATATTTTAATTAAGTTTTTAGATTATTTTGAATTAAAAATATATTTTTTTATTAAAAAAACATTTTAGAAAACCATCATTATCATAAATCTAAATACACTCTTTTTAAATGAAATAAGAAACATAAAATATATCAAACCCAACTGACCACATAATTTTATTATTTATTTTAAAAAACAATTATGAGAAGATGATTCTCAGTCAAATACTCTTTAAACTAAACACACCTAAATAATTAAATTAGGGCCTCTATCCCTCCCACCTCTCTCTCCAGAATGACTTCCAAAATTTTGATGCCTGTAAACCATGTTGCACAACGACCTCGATCTCATTCTTTTGGGTAGTTTGTGAGAAAGAAGTTAGAAATGCTTCTCCTTTTTCTCTTTATTAACCAACTGTGTTGGCGTTTGTTCATCCTTTGTAGATTAAAGTTGGCAAGGCTTTTATCTGCTTCAATATTGATCTTCATTAGCTGTGGTCTATTGTGTGTTTTTGTGGTGTGGTTTGCTGCGTTTTGGACGAAAAGCATCTAAAAAATACTTTTTTGTAAACTGAGGTGTAACCTCAGTTTTTGGTGGGTCTCATAGTTATAAAAAATTGTGGAACAGGGTTAACCAAATATTTTGGCTTTGTGGTGAGCCTCAACCGCAAAAGCCAACGCAGAGCTAAACACCCACTTTAACTATTTTTTTACTATTTTTCTTAGAGCTACTTATTGAGAAGAAAATAGCTAAGATAACAGTGTTTTTTTTTTGGATTCTCTTTTATCTCTTGCGCTAAAGATGGCATTATAATGATTATGGACTAGTACATACTATGTTATTTCTTGTTTTATCATTGTGGTTTAGAACAAAAAAAGAATAAGTAAAAAAAAATTAGTGGGGAAAGTTTTTAAATATTATTGTTAAACTCGACATAATAGGTTAAACTTAAAAACTCTATATCTTACTTTTTATTTAGCCTAAGTTTTAAATTAGATTATATGAAAATTTCTCCGACATGATCTTGTTTACTTGGAAAGTCCAAATGAAAATATAATTAGGTTAACAATAGTCAACCCACCACAAGATTAAGTTCATTTGTTTTCATTTTATTATATAATAAAAATATAAAAAACTTATTTTTAATCAATTTAATATTGAATAATAAAATTCAATAAAACCTTAATATTAAAGTATAAAATTGAGAACAAAACATAAAAAATAAAAGACCAATAAAAAAACTCACACACGAATATGAGTGGCCTAATGCAATTAGGTCTACTGTAAAAGAGCCAATAGGCAAGGGCCAATATTTTTTTTTCTTTTCAAAAGATTTTATTTTAATTAAAAAAGAAACAAATGATCCATCATCTTTTTTTTTTAGAATTTAGACACCACAAAGGTGGATATAAAATCAATGGAGATTATTTTTTGATCTATTTTTCACCTATTGTTTACCCACAAACATTTTAAAAACCTAAATAAATCCAAATATGTGATAAAAATCTAGCTATAAGTGATAAAACCTTTAAACTTATTTCTACCACTTTAGGCAAGATGAAGGGCAAACAACACCATAATAAAATTTATCTCATCGAATGGAGTCATTTAATACCAAGATCAAGCTTTTATGAATGAAATCAATGTAACCAACTACTTTCTATCTCCTTGATATTTCCAAAAGAGTTTGTCTCTTCTCTCTCTAAGTCAAGGATTGAAAATAGAGAAAATAAACTTGTGGATAAAAAAAATTATTTTAATGGATAGCTGGTCATATATTTTCTCTGTGTTTTACATGTTGGTCCTTTATCTTTAAATTTTATATTTTACTTGTGATTTCAAGCCTAATTTCTTTTAGGTTATAGAAAGGTATGGTTGAAATGGGGAAGAAAGCTTGAAATGAAAACAAAAATATGTTGGTTCACTATTTATGTGAATAGAGAAATTAATAACATACTTTTTTTTGTTGTTTTGTTGATAATTACCTAAAAGGAGGTTTTTAAGTTAATTTTAAACTTAAGAGAAAAAGGTGTAGATATTATAAATATGTGTTTTAATATCATAAAATTTATTAATTAAGAAATAAGAAAATATATTCGTTGATAAAAAAATAAATACTAAGTAAAAGATAAATATAAATGCAAATATTTTACCTATCGTTTTTATTTTATTTATTTTTGAATTTTACACTAGTTGTTAAGTATTTATGGTTTTCAATCCTATAAATGTATAATGCAAATAAAACTAATTTATCTTAAATTTATCATGAAAAAAAATAAATCACAATAATCTCTTGGAGGTATTATGAAATTATAGAAATCATCTAATAGATTTATTGTAGCTAAAAACTACTTAAACTAAAAAATGTTTTTTTTCTAAAAAACAAAACAGAGAGAGATGATGATATTAATAAACAAATCAATTAAAAAATAAAAGTAATAATAATAATAAAAGAAGCTAGGTTATAGAGGGTCTAAAAGACTAACCTGTTTCTAAAAAAAGGTTCAAGTGTGTCTTGACCTGAAACTCTAGGCATACATATTTAGTTCTCTCTATTCTTTTAAGAAAAACAAAAGGTATATGAGTTTTTTGGAAAAAAAAACTGTAGGTTAAATGATACATTGTCCACTTGTGCATACTATATGTCATGCATTGGTAAATTTTCTAGCCACAAATGCAAGGTCCAAGTCTTAAGACTTAAAAGGCTAAATTTTTAACTTATTTTCACCCAAAACATCAATGAACTCATTTTAAATTCTAAAACACCATTCTAAAAATAAAAATTCAATTGAATAAAAGAAATTTATGGGTCTAATTAAGTTTTTCTTACATGTTCAGTGGTTAGCACCATCTCCATTGAGTTTTCTTCTAAAAAAAAACCTCATTGACTCTAAGATTAATCTTTATTATGTCTAGATGAACCTTTTCTCTTTCCTTTTTATTTTTTATGTTGATTTTATTTCTTTCTAGTGTTTAGATTTTTCTCTAAAAAAAAAGATTTTTCCCTCCAAAAAAAATATTTCATACCTGCATCTTTGAATAATTATGGATATTTACTCCTTATTTCTAACTCTCATTCCCCGTGTTACTTTCTAAATCTAGAAACTTCTCCATGGTACTTTCATTATCTTAATCCTTTAGTTTTGGAGTTCCTTATTGCTCTTATCTAAGATCCAAATTGGTTATGTTTTCAATGACAACTCTTCCTTGATATTTATTGACACTTGAGGTAATCTTCAAGTGGGGTCCATTTTAGCTTTTTGAAGTAGCGACTCATGAAAGATATTATATATATTGGACAAGTATGCGAGCAAAGCTAACTTCTATACAACTAGTCCAAATCTTTGAACTATCTCGAATGACTTAATATACCCCTGGGGCCAATTTTCGTTTCATTCCAAACCGTATTATATGTTTCCAAGATTTTACCTCAATAACACTTGATCTCTTACATTAAATTCAAAGGGCCCCTCTAATTATCTACATAGTTCTTCTATTTATCTTGAGTCACCCTCATTTTGTTTTTGATAATCTTCACCTTCTATGTGCTAACTTTACTAGTCAAGGCCCAATCAACTTTCCAATATATATGTATATGGAATATGAGTTTTCATTGGATATAATATAATCTTCAAAATAGTGTTACTTTAACCTTTTCAATTATTATTATCATGATCATTACAAAAAGTTATGGGGTGACGATATAAGTATGGTATTTTACAAAAAAAAATTCTAGTTTATTTCATGATATTTAACATCATAAATTATTTGTGGTAGTATGTTATTGGGTTTTTGAGGTATCAACAGGAAGTCCTGCTATTTTTTATGCTTATAGTGATAAAATCATGTTCATTTTTTTTGTTGCTTGAAGTTTTTAAATTTTTTGTTTTGGTCAAAAAGGTTATTTTGTTTATTTTTTATTTCATTAGTTTGAGAGAAGTAAGAGAGAGTGAGTAAAAGAAATAATAAAATGAGAGAGAAATATAACGGTTAATCAAATTCTAATAACAAGTTGTTCTTGGTGTGACAAGCTTCATTTGATGAGGTAAGTTTCATTTATGTGTTTTGTACCTTTTATCTCGGCGAGAAAAATATACCGGACTTGATAAAGATTTTTTTCTATTTGATTTTGTGTTTTGGACCAATTTAGGTGTGTTTTGAGTTTAACAATTTAGTTTTTTGAGCTTATAACTGTGTTTATTGAGTGTTTTATAGACGAAAATATGTTCAATAATAACTTTTTTAGATATATAATTATTATTATTTTTTAAAAAATAGACGATATATCATTAGCCTCTTTAGCCAATTAAAAAAATAAAAAACACTAATCAAGTGGTCTAACCCTTTTTATTTTTATAGGCCAGACACACTTGCCCGCCTAAGCCTAATCACTCAGTTTTTTTTTCCATTAAATACTTTTTCTTTAATTTAAAATTAAAATCAATAGATTTATTATTTTTCATAAAATTAACTTTTTTACGTGTATTCTCGTATTGTTTTAATATAATGATATTTTAAAGAGAAAATAACACGTGGCAACAAATTTGACTTATTTTCCGGCTACAAAATTAACTTCTAATTTGGCATTTAGCGGAGCAGGGAATTTGGAGCTAGTGTAGACCTATTTCTGGCATTTTCTTTTATTTTTTAAAAAAAAATAAAAAAAAAACAGAGAGAGGGGGGCTGGGGCCAATGGGCATGAGCGACGTGTAGTGGTGACTGGATAGAGCAGGAGTGGGCAAAAAGGGCAGCAAGTGGGAAAAGCGTCTGATATTTTGTGGGAGAAAGCGGTGGGGACCACGAGGAAGGGACCTAACTTTTTGCTTTCACTAATTGAAAAGGACAGGGCCCCACTTTTCCTATCCCCCACCCTCAACTTGGTCCCTTTTTAATGCTTCCTCTACTCTTTTGCACTTTTTATCAGCTTATGTCACTCCCTCACTCGCACACACACACGGCTTCCCACGTGTGGATAACACAACATAGCATAGCATAACATGTCAGAGCACACCCACCCACCCAATTTCTATCTCTCTCTCTTATCTTCCCCATCATTTCCCTCACTGCTCCTCCTCTATAAGGCTCTCCTCTCCTCTCCTCTCCTCTTTTTTAAATCCCAAACGGATTAATTAATTATTCTGCTAGAAAGCAAACAAATCTCGCGGAGACAGAGAGATTCGAGAAATCTCTTTTCTTGGTAGGTTTTCTTCAGCTTTGTGAGTGTGTTTACTTTTCTTTTCTTTTTTTCTTTTTATTATCGGGGTGGCGATAGTTTAATGTTTTTGTTGCGTGGATTACTTCTCTTCGGCCGATTATTCTGTTTGCCTTACTCTTTTATGTATTTCCTTTTCTGGGCTCTTTCCATCATAATTCTGTTTGTAAAGAGGGTAAGAGCTGGATCCCTTTTGTGCCTGCCTCTTTATTACTGAGTTCCTTTGCATTTTTGGCACCAGGTTGTTGGATTCTGTGTTTTTTGGTATTTGCTATGTGTGGATGCTGGCTGATTCTTGGAAAAAAATATGTGTTTTTTTGGGGTTGAATTCCATTATTTGATTTAATTCCTTTTTTCTTGCATCAGGTGGATTTGGTTGTTTTTTTTCCTTTTCTTCCCAGTAGCCAACAGTTCTGACACGATGAGCTATGCTTTGTTACTTTATTGGGCTTGTTTCTATATTTTTCACGCTGTTTTTTACTCCTCTCTTTGAAAGAAAAAAGTCAAGAGCTTAGCACATCTTTGGAAAGTAACTGTAAATTTCATTTTTTCCCCCCTTCATGTGGTTTCTTAATTAAGGCCCCGGATTTCGCTGGATAGATCATGTTCTTCTTACTGGAGTTAGAAAATCTGCAGTTTTGTTTTGCCCCTTCTTTCGGTTCTTTGTAAAGCTTAATTTGTTCTAAAACTGACCCCTTGTTTCTTCTTGTTTTTCACTTTTTATTGTATAGAAATAGTTATCTAAAGTAATCAAGGTGGTCATGTGGTCTTGATTGTAGAGTGACATTCCAATTGTCTCATTAGACTACTTACCCCTCTTCCGATTTCCTGTGTTTCGTCCTTGCTAGCAAAAATACTGACGTTTTTTTCATATCTGGTTTTGCTTGAAGGTTATCTTAAAATCTGAAGATTGTAAAACCCATTTGTGGAACTACCAAAGAAGGTAACTGTTGTTAGCTGAAAGTTTGCTCGGTATATTGGTGAAGTTTGATTTGAATCCGCAGCGAGTTGGAGCATGGGTTACGTTTGTGATTTTTGTGGGGAGCAAAGGTCCATGGTTTATTGCCGGTCCGATGCTGCAAGCTTATGTCTATCATGCGATCGAAATGTCCATTCTGCTAATGCTTTGTCCAAGCGTCATTCACGGAACCTCTTATGTGAAAGATGCAATTCACAACCAGCAATAGTTAGATGTGCTGAAGAAAGAATCTCTCTGTGTCAGAATTGTGATTGGATTGGCCATGGCACCTCGACATCAGCTTCCACACATAGAAGGCAAACAATCAATAGTTACTCTGGCTGTCCATCAGCTTCTGAGCTTTCTTCAATATGGTCATTTGTTTTAGACTTCCCTTCCAGGGGTGAATCTACTTGTGAGCAAGAGTTGGGTTTGATGAGCATTGCTGAAAATAGCACCACAAACTCCTGGGGTGAGAACACTATTGACCAAAATACATCTGGAGCAGTTGAAGTTAATGACAGGAATGAAATAGCTAAATCAGGTGTTTGGCATGGGTCTTCTTCGATACCTGAATCGAGCTCTTTGCCAAACAATCCAGACCAGCCAACCGGATCTGCAAATACATCTTTGCCGAAGGTATGTGGTACTAAGTTTTTTAATTGTCTTTGAGGTGTGATTAAATTATTCTGTCGGAATGTAGGTGTTTGTCATTTTGGTTGCATGGACAGTCTAATAAATAACACAGTTATCTAATTTCTGTATGAGAGACTGTTTTCTTATAAACTTTTCAAAACACATCTAAAGTTTAGCTTATAAACTTTCAAAATTGTCTGCTGAAGCGTTACCAGTTTGGGAAACATAACTTCATCTGTGATGAGGGGCACACTTTATGCTGTAAGAGAAACTGTTTTCTTTCTCAGCTGTTGTGAAAACAGTTTTCTGAAATGCACTCCTGTTTTCTTTAACAGCTATTAACAACTATGGGCTTTGAGCTTTCTTACATCCTTCTAAGCTCATAGTCAGTCAAAGCCTAACTTCTTCATCTTTATGGGTTTGAGTTTATTTTCTGTTTCTGAAGGACCTTTGTACATATTTCACTCTGTTCAATTGCAGTTATACTGTCCTGGAACTAAGTGTCCTGTACCCTATGATGATGCTAATCTTTATGAGGAATTCAATATGGATGAAATGGATTTGAGTCTTGAAAACTATGAAGAACTCTTTGGTGTTACCCTCAATAATTCAGAAGAGCTTCTTGAGAATGGTGGCATTGATAGCTTATTTGGGACAAAGGACATGTCTGGGTGCTGACTCCAATTGTCAGGGGGCAGTTGCAGCTGAGGTTCTCTTCTTTTATTCAATATCTTTTGCTGTGCATTTTTCTTACTCTGCTTTGTCTTTTGATTTATTTGTTCCGTGTTGTACCAGTTGGACATAAATGCATATTTCTGGGATACCGTTTCCTTTTTATGTCAAATTAGTAATGGGAAAAGGATGTATATCGAACAGTTTAAATATGTTTCCTCTGATCTGATTGAAAAAGATGCTTCCATTGTTGATATATATTTCATGCAAGGATTTTTCATTGAAAAGAAAATGATCTCACACCATATCTCACCATGTGTTTTTTGGTGCCAAATGGAAAAAAGTAGTAAATGTCCTGACAAGGACAACGTGCTTGTGTGCTGCAGAGGAAATGTTTATCATTAAGCTGAAACAATCTTAATCCCTGATTTGACTGGTCTTGTAACAGGATTGGAGTAATTCTTAAACAAGAATGGCTAGTTGATTTTGAAGTGACAGTAAGAAAATGCACTGTCACATGGGTTAAAAAATGACATCAACTTGTATGGCATCGTGTTAGCTGTCCAACAAAGTGTTCATTGAGCATTAGGCCAGTTCATGCATGTCAGATTTAACTGATCCTCGAATCATGGCACCGTACCTATAAAGCAGTTGGTCCTGATTCCCAAATCTCATTGTCACTGAATGCAATGTAATATAAGTGCCACATCATAGAATCTGGATTTGTGAGTTAGACATAAGCAGTATGTGATCATGCTGAACCTTGTACTAAGTGATGTTTGTTGCTGTTTGCTTTATTTTCCAAGCAATCACATCTTTCTTAGTAAAAGATGTATGCAGTTATGTTTTAGCATTTAGCCATACCAGTTACCAGGATTAATTTTAGCTGGGTGTACAAGTTAAGTCCCTTTTTGAACTTTCAGCATTATTATTTAGTATTTTGGCATTCAGAATTGGACTTTGATTGAAGTTGATATGTTTTTCTTAAAACCCTCTTCCCAGCCTCCAAGGTCTACTCTTTCTTTCTTTTCCACTTGCATGATGCATAGCAACTACAATTCTACATCTACCTGTCTATGATCATTATCTTTTATATAAACTTTCAGCTATAGGCATTTTTTGGTTCATTCATATTTAAATGTTTGTTTGGTTGGATGTCTCCAGGTTTCATCAGTTGGACTGGTCAACGCCATACAGCCAGCAAGTAGCAATGCAGCATCTGCTGATTCTATGATGAGCAATAAGACTGAACCAATCCTTTGTTTAACGGAAAAGCAAGGCCATTCCAACCTCTCCTTTTCTGGCCTTAATGTAGAGAGTACCGCTGCAGATTATCAAGATTGTGGAGCATCTTCAATGCTTCTTATGGGAGAGCCTCCCTGGTGCCCCCAATGCCCTGAGAGTCCCTTCTCATCAGCTAACCGGAGTGATGCTGTAATGCGTTACAAGGAAAAGAAGAAGACACGGAAGTGAGTATGCTGTCAATCTAAAATCTTTTTGGTATACTCACTTGGACTGCCACCATTATTTGTGATTCCCAGAAAGGAAACTATTTACTTAATTTATAGGGCCTTTCTCATTTTTTTTCAAAGAAAATCTGATTATGCTATCGACTTGTTTGATTTTCTTACCGAGTTGTACATGTATATTCTGTACTCTAATTTTTTCCTCGTCTTGTATTTTATCTTTTGAGGAAATCTGTCCATGTAGTGCAATACGGTCTAATGCATGCATATGAGTGTAGACATTATCCTTTTCTTCTTGTTTTTGTAGTATACACCTGAAGATAACCACCACTGCATTTATGACTTGTTTCTTTTAGCTGACTGGTTAAAAAAGAGCATTCGAAAGAACATACAGTTGATTATCATCTGTACCTATTTACCTCTTTTCTTTAGTGATTTTCAGAAATATTTTGCTCACCTAGAGTCTAAACTGTCTTTTATTGTTGTGTTTTGGTTTGAGACTTTTGTTGATTTTCATAATCTTGAGATCATTGTTCATTTGATGGCAGTCGTATGTTTAACGGCCCTACTAATTCTTTTGTAGGTTTGAAAAGAAAGTGAGGTATGCATCTCGGAAAGCAAGGGCAGATGTAAGAAGGCGTGTGAAGGGTCGTTTTGTCAAAGCTGGTGATGCTTATGATTATGACCCTCTTAGCCAAACGAGAAGCTTCTGAGTGTACAATGTTAAACCATCTTCTTAGAAGAATAAAAGGAAAGAAACCGATCTTTAGTTCTGAGAGACTCGGTGTTTTTTCCTAAACAACAGTGGAAATTGATACCCTATTTTCCTTGCAATGACAGGCTATACGATTGTATTGATGGGGTCAAGGTTTTTTCGGGGATTAGAGGTGGAGTGTGGAAGTAAGAGAACTAGTTTCCGATGCTTCACCAAAAAGGTTCCGGGAGCAGTAAACTCCCATCAACGTGAATGAAGATGGTTTCTGACATCATCCAACATGATCCCAATTGTGTTGCCTTGACACAATGGAAAATATCATTTCCTGACAAAATCCCTGAGCAAGTTCATCAGTTTCATTTTTTTCTCTCTAGGGAATGTATACTTTATTTGTCCAGCCATAAAAATGCTTAATGCTCATAATGTTATTGATCCTCTAACTCGGATCAATTCTCTCAGTGGTTTCCCCTTCAGGTTGGTATCTGAACTCAGTTGCTAGGTTGGCCATAGATCTTGCACTTGTATTTTTTTCTCTCTTTCTTCCTTCCTTCCACTTGGTATGTATATATCATAGGGATTTATATTTGTAGTTGAGAGGGTTTTGTTTGATGTCTGGCCTGAAGCAGTTGTAGCTGTAATTTTCTTCTTTTCCGTGGGCTTGTAAATCGCACAGGATGATTATTGGTGCTGTAGTTTTAAGAAGATTAATACTAGATATTTTTTTCTTGATTATCTGTTCACTTTTCTTGGTCTATTTATTTTCTTCTGCCATCACTGACTGTTGATTTTAGATGGAGTTTTTTTTTTGTGTGTGTGTGTTGTTACCGTTGGATTAAGTGGAGGTGAATTATTCAAAACACCAGATTACCTCCAGTAAACTTTCCAAATCTATTGTTATGAGGTAAATTACCCGCCATCTTTGTCAATTATGGTGCCGATCATCCAAAAGCATAATCAATGGCCACGTCAAATACACGAAGCGAAAAGGTGATTTTACCGCTAAGTAATGATACGAAAAAAAAAGTCATGAACAAGAGCGCAGTGATCACTTATGGCTATTGCTGTAACAGCATTCTGCCTATACTTTGTATGTTTTCCCCTCTTTGTGACTATTTGGAACTGGCATTTAAAAAGTATTTTTTTAAAAAAATATTTAATTTTTATTTATTTTCAATTAAGTTGTTTTTGGTACGTTTTTTTATTTAATTTTTAAAATACTTTTAAAAAAACAATCTCAAACCAAAAAAAACTGTTAATACATTAACTCTTTCAAAAAAAAAAAAAATCTGCATACTCAACC